>JABFQD010004349.1:0-11913 GCA_022817045.1 Psix sp. ZL-2020 | reverse complement strand
TTAAAAGAATCTAGCGCATAAAAAAGTAGTATTATATATTTTATAATGACTTGACAGATTACATAACTGAACTAAAAACAACAAAATTATATCTTTTTGCAATATTGAATTACGCGAAACAATCTATAAAACTCTTATGTATATAAAATCCTAAAAAATATGTTATAAAGTTCAAAACATTATACATATACATTTGCATGTTACTTCAAGAGGCTAAAAATACCAAACTAATTTCAAAATTTTCAGTTTTATATTTAATCGGAACTAAAATAAAAAAAATGTAAAACAAATTAATGATTCGGACTTTTACTGAATATCACTGGAATTATCTACATACGTAATTCATTTTAACATATTTCTAAAACATTTCTCTAATTTTTCAGAAAAAGGCAATTTTTTAGCTTTGGATCTAGGAGGGACAAATTTTCGTGTTCTCTTAATCACATTAGATGGACAAAGTTTCGATATGAAGAGCAAAATTTACGCGATACCACAGAGCCTGATGTTGGGTACAGGTACTCAATTGTTCGACCATATTGCTCAATGCTTAGCCTTGTTTGTGAAAGATCTCAAAATGGAGAAAGAAGTCCTACCACTCGGTTTTACGTTTAGTTTTCCTTTAACTCAATATGGTCTGACAAAAGGCCACCTCGTCAGATGGACCAAGGGCTTCAATTGCAGCGGCGTTGTTGATCAAGATGTCGTTGCTCTTCTCGAAGAAGCTATAGCTAGACGAAATGTATGTATATTTTTTGAAAACAAAATATCTACTCATATTTATTTTATTTTACATTAAATATTACTTTTCGTTCCTTCATTTTCTTTTTTGTTCATTTTTTTTAATTTTAAGTAGTTTAAAATGTATGTTTAATTGCAATTTCACTTTTATGTATAGTTTTTATTTTGAAAAGTGGTTCTGATTGGTTGAATTTTTGTTCTTCTGTCTAGGACGTAAAAATTGACGTATGTGCCATCCTTAACGACACTACTGGTACTTTAATGTCTTGTGCATGGAAAAATAGAAATTGCAGAATTGGCCTCATTGTTGGTAGGTTTTTTTATGATAAATCAAAGTCTTTTAATTAGGTATTCACATTCATTTTCATGCAATTTGAAATCGCACATAAGTTAAGAGTTTATTTTGTATTTCATATTTGGAACCCTTGTATAGTTAAATTATAGATAAACAAATTTATAATAATAAAATAAATTCATAACTTATATTATATATAATTAAGAATTCTTGAAGTGTAACATTAAAGTCTTTACAATTATTTTAGGCATTCAAATCTTAAAAAATAATTCACATCAATTCATTTTTATTATAAGAATTCATGGAAACATTATCCTGCTTTCTCAAATAGGAAAAAAATTTACTAAAAATATTTTTGTAATTACATTAAAAGTGTAATTATTCAAGTTTAAGTTTCCTTTTGCCAATACCACATAAATAGAAATCTATTTATTGCAAATGTTTTTTATCTGTGGCATTGAATAACAAATTTTTAGCCTTTGTTAACGATTTTTAGTCATTGAAAAAAAAAATTATTGTTTTGTCATATTTATTCGATAAATAATTTATCATATTTTTACGTTATTTATAATTTGGGTTAAAGCAAACTTTATATATATAGCATTTCATTATCTGTTATATTAGTCAGGAATAATTTTTAAATTAATCATAATAGTAATTTCAGCCTCTTTTTTTAATTTAAATTCTTTATTCAAAACAACTAAATAATTTTCATCATTATATACCGGTATCATTTACCTAGTTGTTTTAAAAAATATTAGTAATATTTGTCTTAAAAATTATAATAAAAGATGGTGAAATTTTCAGGAACTGGTAGTAACGCGTGTTACGTAGAGAAAACGAAGAATACTGAATGTGCAATTGACGGTAGCCATAATCCATCAAAACCACACATGTTAATAAACACCGAATGGGGTGCTTTTGGCGAAGATGACACCCTTGATTTTGTGGTAACTGAATTTGATCGCGCAATTGATGAAAACTCGATCAACCCAAAGAAGCAGCTTTTCGAAAAGATGATCTCCGGCATGTATATGGGCGAACTTACGCGACTTGTTCTTGAGAAGCTTGTTGACAACGGACTTATCTTTGACGGCAAAGGTCCAGCCGATCTTAAAAAACGTGGCAAATTTTTCACCAAATATGTGTCAGAAATTGAAAAGTACGAATCAGACTCATTTTACAAATAATATGTTTTAATTTAAAGACAAAAAACTATTCTTCATGCTTCTTGCTCAAATGCGGAAATCAGTTTTATTTACTTAAAAAGACAATTTTCAGAAAATCTAAAGGAACACTTATAACATATATATTATATAAAAATATTTGTTCATGAAGAAGATTATTTTCCTTGTATTATATTTGAATTAAATGAATGCATGATAAGTTGACAAATATTTCAGTGATCCAAAAGGAAAGTACCACAATTGTCGTGAGGTATTGGCTGAATTGGGACTAAGGAATGCATCCGATCAGGACTGCGAAAATGTGCGATATGTATGTTCGGTTGTATCACGGAGGGCGGCGCACTTGGCAAGTGCTGGAATCGCTACGTTGTTGGAAAAGATGGGTGAAAACAACGTCACTGTAGGCATCGATGGTTCTGTTTACAGGTTCCATCCACATTTCCACGATCTCATGACGGAGAAAATTTCTGAGCTGCAAAAATACAAGGTATAATTATTTTTCAAATAAAATAAAATGGATATTTTGTGTTCGATTAGGCACAAAATGAAATAAACATTGAAAATAATTCGAATTCATCACCTGACTTAATTATTATGATTTTAGTTTGATCTGATGTTATCCGAAGATGGCAGTGGCCGTGGTGCGGCATTAGTAGCTGCAGTAGCTGCACAGAAGCGGTGAAACTAATGAAAGCGCTTTCGAGTCAGCCGCACTAAATTAAAGCTAAATTAAATAAAGCAATGGTACATATGTGTTTCGGCATGTATATCAAATATTGTACGTAAACGAATATAAAAAGATATGAAGGTGTGTGAGCGCGCAGCTTCGATTATTATCGATAGGCGAAATCCGGCCGCGTGATTGACCGGTTCTTCTCTATACTTAATTATACATAATTTAAACAAAAGATAAAGAAAAATAAAACGAGATACTAATTATTGTACATATAGAGCACAAATCGTAGTTGTGTCGAGACGTCGATGAGTCGAATCGAACTCAACCAGTGCAATGTTACTTATAAATGTAAAGATGATTGTCCGTAGCGCGGGTCACGCTATGAGATCGAGAGACAGAAACGCTGCAAATGTTGCGAGATTATTTATCGATGGGGAGATAAAAGAGAGTAAAAGAGTACGCAAAACTGATGAGTTTAAAGGTAGTTTGTTGTAGCCGTCATATTTTTTTCCTTTTTTTTACACTTTTAACAAATGTCGTTTGTAACATCACAAGACATAAGTTCGTGGGTATGCAAGAAGACAACGAATGCGAGAGTGTGAATGCGATAGAGATCATGATGTCCTGGACGACTGTCTGCTGAGGTGTAAAGAACGATGTTTTGTAACAAAAATGAAATACACTAACAGAGGATTGTTATACACCTGCAGACTGCGCGCAGCTTGTTTTATTTCAATTTGAATCAATTATTTTGTTTTGTGATTTTTTAATGTTATCATTTTTTAATTTATGAATGAATTGACATGAAAATATTATTATTTTTCAGACAATAAGGATTGTTGATTTTTAATTTTCAAGTATTAGAAATCAAAATGAAAGTTACATTAAAGATAAAAATATTTTTCTTTGACAATTTCGTGTATCGTTTTCTCTTTAATAAAATTATTTGACGATGATTTTTTACCAACACTAAATTAGTTTTACTCATCTTTTTCCTCTTTTAACCCGCAGCACAAAATACAATCGCTCTCATTTAAAAATAAATATATTTTGATAAAAATGACATATAAATCTCAATTTATTTATGATTAAGTATATCATTCATCATTTGTCATATAAAGTGGAATTAAATTTAATGACTCCAGGTCCCTTCCATATAAGATTACTGCGTACCTTAAGAATTATTTTTAGCGTTTTTTCATATCTGAATGAATAAACTTTGTTATCGACCTGATACGCTTATTAACAGAACGATAGCTGAGCAATTAACATGGCTATGTTGTGCTTCATATCTGGATTCGTTGGTTTGAACAAACTTAGGAAAAGAGTATATTTATCAAAAAAACTCCTAGTGTCAAGCAGCTTTGGCGTTTTAGACTTCTAACAGCTAATAGCTTTTGCTTTGAATCCAAAATTACAAAACGTGTAAAGTTATGTCTACGTTTTTATAGTGCACTACCCCCTGCGAGATGATCCGACGAGTAAGAACCAAATTATTTACAGTAAGTATTTTGTATTTTCACAACATTCATAAAATAAAAAGAAATGATTTTGAATTTTATTTTAAAATCTGTATTTGGCCTAAATAGTTTTGACTGTTTCACCGAATTCCTTAGATTATCTTATCTTAAGTGAAGTGTAAACGAAATTGAATAAGGAGTATTATTGAGTATTCATATAATTTATTATTGTTAATAAAAAATATTTCATATTTTGTATCAAATTAAATTTTTATAATTTTTAATAAGTTAATTCTTTCTTATATTAAATATTTTCCTTGATTGCATTTTGAATTTCCCGCTATTAATTTTCACGTGACAGTTCACAAGAGCGATTGCAGCGCTATAAAAAATGAACGACATTTTCAAGGTTGTCAACGTATGTTTGTGTGGTCTAAGTTTCTCGTGCAAAAATCTGCACAAAAAACTGTCAATATGTCTCTATAAGCAACAATTGAGATGTCATAAATTTAAAGATGCCACAAACACCGTTAAAGTACTTTGATCGGTAACTCCAATCGGAGTCATGAAATGTTTTTCAATGGCCTCACAAAGTGGCTACCCAACATGAATAACAACTAACAAATAAATTGTTGCAACACGTCATTAATTTGCAAAAATGATAAGTGGTTTTCAAATGGTTTTAAAAAATGCTATCGATGTGGTAAGTAGAGAAAATAACCAAATGGATTTTCATATATTTAAACTCCCATTCGTTGAGAATAAACAAATTTTTACTGTGTTTGTAATTTTTATTTGTACTTTATACAAATTATTACTTTTAAACAAAGTTATATAAGAATATTATGTTACTACTTTTTAAGTATATTGTCATACTGTAGTATATTTTAATTTCAAGCAATAAATTTATCATTTTAAAAAACTAAATATATGGAATTTTTAATTATTTAAATTTGAAATAACTGTCAAAAATGCTTTTATGATAAGAACATTTTTTAGTTTGTCTTCTTGTATTTGTAGTTTGTCTGTTTTGTATTTGTACAATCGAGCACAAGTTGATATAAATAAATTGTCGTAATTAATATGAATTAACAAATTTAATTGTTTATCTATGTAAAAGTATAGATAAAATGTATGTATTGAATTTATAAAATGAGGAATATTATTATGTTATATAATTTTATATTTACAATTGTAGGATTAAAATAATTTCATTATCAATGACAACGATCAATTTGTTATTTCTGTTAGTCATTTTATTTGATTATTTTTGATAAAATTATTTCTTTATGTTTTTCATTTTCTTATTTATGAATAATATATTATACATTTTAGATTATTTTAATATTCAAAATTCTTTAATAAAATATTGTATACGTCATTCTATCTCATCAGAGAGAGAGGGTGGAATTTTTTTTACATTATAAAGTAAATATACGTAAAATAAGTATACATATGTAAACATATGTTTAATAATAATGAGCATGAAATTGAATATAAATTCATTGCATGAAGAACAGAATTCGCAATATTAAAATCTAAACAATAATTGCAGATAGCGCCACCAGCGACTCCTCTGCAAGATTTCGTGTATCACTGGAAACAGTTGATGAACTTCTATGCAAGTCATTTGTCTGACTGCAAAGCTCCAATTGAATCGACAAGTATTCCCCGGCATTTGGAAAAATTGGCGGAAATTCTTCTAGAAGAAGAAAAAGACTTGGAAGAACCAGGACCATGTCTGGAGTATTTATTACAACACAAACTATTGGATCTTTTGGCAACTCTGGCGAGTGCGGACACTCCACCCGGGATGCGACTGATGTGCCTCCTCTTCTTCCGCAAACTTTTGACAAAGTCTAAACATCCTCTGCTGCATCATGTCTCTGTATATGGGCCGGTCCAGCGACTGGTGGCCATGTGCAATGGGGCAATCCCCTCTCCGATCGAGGCTGAAGAAGTGCAGTTTTTGCTGGCGCTGTGCTTTCTTGTTTGCAAGTACCCCTACATAACTGGAATTGTAAACGATGCAAGCATCTTGTCCCTGGAAATAAACTGCTTAACCAGAAGTTGCGAGGCATCCAATATGCAGCGAGTCACATACATTCCAAACAGAAAGATGAGCGCGAACCTATTATTCGAGCCTTTGAGTACACAAACAGTGAAGTTGGTGAATCCAAATCTTTTCAGTAGCGAGGGTGTGAAAAGGTCTGTCTCGGTGGATCAAATTTCGTTGAGGTCTTCGCAGAGGAATGAGAAGACTAAGAAGCAAATAAAAAATTCGGTCTACTCGACTGCCTCCTCCAGATCCAATGAGTCTTCAGGAGAACTGGACGCGAACTCACAATCGTCTAGTCCACTGTCTCAAAAGGTCTCGCTAGAACAAAACATTAATCATGATAACGTACCTGAAGATGACACGAAACTAGCAGATCAGATAGATGATCTTAGAATAGACCAAAACAATGCCTTTGGCTTGGAAGCGGGTGTAAACAACAGTATTACTTGCAAAACTAGCAAGTCGGATACACTTCAACAAACAGCGCATTCAAAATGTTTGCTGTTGGATTCGCTCAATAGTTACATTAACAGTGCTGTAAGTTTAGTTGTAACTTGTTGGATTTCAAGAGAAGTTTATTATTTATTTATTTTAATTCTGGGATTTGTAATTTGACTATTACAATTTTATGCCATATAATCATATTAAAATTAAGGTAATAAATATATCATTTTTGTTTCAGGATCACGCTGTGAGAATCCATGCATGTGAAGGAATAATGGTGTTGGCATCATTAGATGACTCTTCATTTGCCAATATTGTCGCTCAAAGCAGTTTGGCTGCAGTCGTAGTAGAAAGACTGGAAAATCTGTTCAATCTCATTCCTGCCCATGTTGATCCTAATGAAATAGACGATATCGAAGTTACCTGGGCTTTGGATACTCCTTTGTTGTCTCATAAAAAAAAGTTCCCCGGATGCAGAAGGGTTGCTGCGCTATTTATGTGGTTCGATTTCTGTGATCAATTAGTGAAAGAAGCCAATCCTAGAGTCGCTTCTGTTTTAGCCAAAAGCATCAGACGGCTATTTCTCGATAAGGCTGTGAGTCCAGCGCTGTCTAGTCATCATGCTATCTTAATTACTGCACTTGTTATTAAGATTATAAAACAAACCACCTCTGTTCTTTTAAATACAGGTACTTATTTTCATCACTAGAGAAACGTTAATAATTTAAAAAAGAGCAACTATAAGAAATAATTGCATAACATTAAATTATGTTTTTCTAGAAATTAGTTATTGGCTTGTCGGTCAACATAGAGACCCAGACATCTCAGACATGTGGTCGTGGTGTATTTTGCAAAAATTGATCAATAACTGTTATACAGACAGTGATGATCTGACTTTGGTGACACTGAAATTGTTCGAAGAAATGATAGAAAAAAGAGACGAGCATATTTTACACTGTCTCGTTCTTATGTACTTAAACACCAGGGCTTACTACGACAACACTGCTGCAGATAGTGCCATAGCTTCGTGGAGTGACGAAGAAGATGAGAGAGAAAGAGACAAAAAAAGTATTTTAGACTTATCTGAAGGGCATTATCATAGTAGAACATTAGCACCTAACAACATCCACAGAATTACTAACTGGTACGTTTTTTGTTTAACTATGTAGTTTCAAAATCTATGTAATTGTCTATGGTTTTCAAAACAAATTATCAAAACAATAATTGTTAAAAACACTTGCAAAAAATAAGAAGATTTGGAAATATAACATTTTCATTGAAATACATTTTTTATTTGGTTATGCTTTTTATTTTTCCTTCATATCAGTTACATATTTACACAATATACTGAAAAACAATGGCAAAAAAAGTGATTCAAATGATTATCATAACTGTGTGAAGTAGTTCATTTTTTTAATAATAATTATAAAATGGACCAATTGGAATGATGAAATCATACTATATGGAACAATAACCGATAGTTTGTAATTGCAAGAAAAAAATCTACGGAAAGTGTAATTACAAGAGATTTCACAAATAATTGTTGAACAGTGTATTCAATACTATTTCCATAAAATGATTGATTCAGCTGAATTAATTTAAGGTCTCTTTTTGCAGCTTTCTATCCTTAGTACCTAGATCATTACAAACGGATTCCGATATAAATAACTATGAGAGATACATGGCTGACTGGGAAAAACAGTACACCACAGTGCTTCGAGATTGTGCCTTATTCGCATGGCCTTTGGAGGCAGTAACTATCGATGATTCCGCGAGTTCAGATTCAAGGCCTGAGGCAGATCATTGCTCGACTAGATTCTTCATGGGTCCGTTTTTGTCCATGCTTCTTGACAAAGTGAGCAACATCCCCAACCAAAAGTACGGAATCAATCTCCAGTTGACCGTCGTGATATCCAAACTAGCTCTTTTGCCTCATCCCTATTTACATGAATTCTTACTCAACCCTCTTATCCCACTTGCTTATGGAAAGAAAAGCTTATTCACTCATCTACAAAAAATAGTCAAACAGCTAGTCAACGAAGTACAAAAAATATCAAACTTCAAACAATCGCTTAAGGAGACCAGACAAAAACTTTTGGATGGATGTTTTGGAGAAGAGTAAGATATTTATTGTTTATATGTAGAATTTTTGTATGATGTTGAATATTTATTTTAATTGAGTACCATAATGTATTTTAATGGTTTGCATTTTTTACAGGTCAAAAGAAAATATTTTATACGAAAGTATTATAATTACCGAGGAATTTTGCAAGGAACTTGCAGCTATAGCTTATGTGAAGTATCACCATTCCATGTAAATCAATTTTTACGTCTGATAAATTAAATGTACATAGAAATGATGTATAAGATAAATAATATCTGTACAAAATATAAAGTTTAATACGTATGTGAATATTTTTGATTTTGTAAATTTCAATACATATAAATAGCCCTTTACCTTTCAACCATGTAAATACAATTCATAATTGTAATAAACCATTTTTCTCTGTATTTGAATTATTTAACATTTTTTCATAATTATATTTATTATATATGAATGATAATAAACAAATAAAATAATGGTAGTAAATTTTGCAACATTTTTCATTCTTATATTTTTATTTTCAAATATAAACAAAATATTATTTATAATAAAATATTAAATGTTATTTTGTTAAACAAATTTTAACAGCAATTTATTTCTTTTCTCAACTTTATGTTTATTACAAATTTTTTCCATTCTTGTAAATGTCAGAATCATGATCACAGCTGTCAGTATACCATCTTAAAATGTGTTCCAATAAAGGAAGCTCATCTTTATATTTATCAACATTTATAACACAATTAGCAAGTGAACTCACTGGAAAAAAAATAACGGAACCACCGTCGTTTATTAAAGTCAATGATCAACAATTGTCACAAGGTGATATTTGTTTACCAATAAAAACAAATGTCTGGAGAGGTTATCTAAACGACGAAACTTGTACTTTTAATAACATATTAGAATATTATTTGAATCATAATAACAAATTGAAAGAAGATACGACTGTGGAAGAAATCGTCGACAAGGTCAGCTAAATCAATCAAATATCAAATCTTTATTTAAACTACAATTAATACAATTAAACATAACATAACCTTACTTCACAATCTTAATGATTCTTGTTTATAAACATTATTATAGGCTTCAAAACTGTTGGTTATCTTGTCAGAAAATTGGAGTTTGAAAATAGAGAAATTTTCAGTTGATCTTAGGCAAAATGTAAATAAAATGTATATATTTCTTGACCGTCAAAGTACAATAGAAAAAATCCTAAAGAGCGTGGTAGAGCAGGATGAAAATTATGGCACCATTCAGTGTCAGCCGGAATGTTATAATTTACAAATAGATTTACAGGAAAAGTCCATTTTTTCAAGAACAAGACTCGAATTGCTTGTACGAGTGGCAAAAAATATATTGAAAAGCCAAGGTCATACAATTTGCGAAAAAGATAATTGTAAAAATAAATGTATATTTACGACAAATATGAGAGAGATTAATAATGATGTGAGTGATTTGAAATACTTGATTGGAGTTATGAAGGTGCAAGATGAAAAATGCCCTTTAACTTGGGACGATTATTTTGAGATAGAACTGAATAAGATCAAGAGGATCCCCCAGGAACTGAAACAATATTCAAAAGAATCGCTAGAGAAAATTACCCACGCGGTGGTTACTTTCAAGATGCTTATCAACAAACCGGTTAGAGCCATCAGGGTTTGTTGCTCTGATGAAAAGGATGATATTGCAAAAAGTGTGTATTCGAATTTTAATATTTTGGTATTAATTGTAGGCGGATTGGATTTTAGAGATACACAAGTAAAATATATAAACACACATAGCTATCAAATATCGTATAAACTATGGAAATTAAAGATTACTTGTTTTTGTAAATCTACACAAGTGTAGAATTCTTTTTTCTAATAATATAAAATATTCAAAGTAGCTTTGTTATAGATCAATTTTAACTTTCGAAAGTTATCAATGTTACACTGAGCTTTGATCTATATTTATCTTTAAATAGAATCTAAAAATATATAAAAAAACCAAAAAGATACAACTATTGTTTTTGTTAAAATTGAAGTTTATTAAATTAATCAAAACTGAAATATTATTTTATTATTATTAGGTACAGTTTTTGTGTTATATAATGTTGCGCGTATACGACAAATTTTTCGAAAATATGATGCATTGCGCAGCGACGGTGTATATCCAGAACTTGCAAATATCAATGAAATAGATTTTTCATTACTCAATGAACAGGTAAAAAGTTAAATTTATTTGTATTTGTTAAATCGTTTAAAAATTGTATTTTTTAAGTCTAAAATATTTCAGGATGAATGGAAACTTATCTTTAGCGGTATTTTAGCATATCCAATGATATTAAAAAACGCTGTTAGATATAAACCAAAATTCGAAATTTGTCCACAAACTATTTGCTACTTTTTAATAGTTTTAAGTAGCTGGTTTAGCGCTTATTATCGAAAAACTCGTGTTTTAATGGTGAGAAAGAACTGAATTTATATATAAAATTACTTTTACTATAATTTAAAAAAACAATTGAAAATAAATGAATTTTGATTTGCAGCAAGGTTTCCCCCATTTGTTACCAACTATGATGGCCAGGATGTATTTATTAAAATGTATAGAAATGGTTATAAGCAATTGTTTAAAAATGATCGAAATAAGTACTGTTGATTTTATGTAACATAAAATACTCCATACACTTTATGTGTAATAATAATATTCTCAAATAAATATTTTATATATTCTTTGTTACAAAAAAAGTTGTTCATTAATTTCAGAAACTTTGCATTAGTGTAAGATAAATCATAATTCGTATCATGTACTAACATAAAAAACTGTCAACTCACAGGCTTAAGTTATGTGAACATTTTTTATTTTAGTTGTATGATTCATATTTATTTATGCTTGACTATTTTTAATCCACAATACCTCATTACAAATTAATTTTGATTATAAAATTACAAAAACAAACAGATCATTTTTTCCG
>JABFQD010004348.1:0-11915 GCA_022817045.1 Psix sp. ZL-2020 | reverse complement strand
AATGTCATAAGTGAAACGCACATTTGACAAATTTGACACTAAATGTAATGTTGAAAAATGTATTCTCAAATTGAAAGATTTATTTTATTACATTAGATTTGAAATGAAATTTATTATTAACAATTTGGCAATTAATGTTAGGTTACAAGTTAAATGAAATTATTGCAAAATTCATAATCAATATTATTTTATTAAATATAGTATATTCATCACAATTCAATTCAAAGTCATAAAATTAACATGTTCATTTGATAACATAAATTCATTTGATGTTTGTCGTATATTAATGTTCAATATTATCCAATAATTTAATAATATTTCGTCCGAAATAAAATGTATATCGGAAAGTACATACAAATGTGAAATATTTAGATAAAATATTAGAACCTAAATATCTCAGCTACAGTAACAATTGCAATTTTTCCTGAAAATCAAATATTCGCCGCATTATAAAATATTACTCCTACGAATTGAGTTTTTCAAACCATATTCAAATGCTCTGTCTATTAAACATGACTTTTGGATCTGTCAGAGATGAAAAGTAAGTTCAAAAAACCAACAAAAGATCAAAAAGACAAGGTAAAAAGCAAAGGAAAATTTAAAATGAACGTAAGAGGCTTTTAGCTGGCCGAGTACTGAAGTTTGATTAACTACTGAAAACGATGAAGGAGACTTAAAATGCCTCAAAAGTAGCAGTGGTTGTATCCGCTTCGGGCAGACCGCCAGCAGTAGTAACGCTCGGTTATTCGCGTCCTCAACTGGTGCGGAATCTGCTGTGAAATATTCACTTCTCGGCAAGTGACACGCTTGGATTTTTCTTT
The DNA here is from genome assembly GCA_022817045.1 of Psix sp. ZL-2020. Classification (NCBI taxonomy): domain Eukaryota; kingdom Metazoa; phylum Arthropoda; class Insecta; order Hymenoptera; family Scelionidae; genus Psix; species Psix sp. ZL-2020. Next base: position 11,094 of record JABFQD010004348.1, on the reverse strand, counting down.
CGGCGTCTCCAGCGATTCGTATTCATCATATTGTACTTTATTCCAAGTCGGAGCACTTTTATGCACGCCCGCGATTATCCTCACATAATTCGGAAGCTTGACAAAAATCGACGTCCGGTCATTTGATCCGGAACGTAAATTATGATCCAGGACAGAGGAACTTAAACAGTCCGAGAGAGGGAGCGAATAGCAGCAGAAATAATCGCGCGCTATTGTATATATATGAAGAAAAGATGTATCAGCGTATTTCACTCGAAGGGAAGTAGTATAAAAATAAATGATATCGTGTGAGATGGCGTTTTTACTTTTGCTCGGAATTTATTTGTTGCTGACCATGGCAATACAGATGTGGCTGAGATGTTAAAGCAGCAGTTAAACTGATACGGCATCCCTTAAGATCTCCGTTTTTCTCGACGATTTTGATGAAGTGCTTCTGCCGCCTCCAAGTACCTAACTTGCGATCTCATCTCTATCCTAGCTAACTTTTTCTTTTAAAATCACGATCAAGTTATGAGAGCCTTGTAAAATTCATTCACAGTAATTCCTGTTTCACCAACGAACCTATTCGACTTCAACACAGAGAAATCACATTCAAGAAGACACTTACAGCGATTTGAAAATACTTCAAATTAAGTGCAAGAATAAAAGAAAACATCAACTCAAACTACGCAGATGTAAAAAGATTTTCAAACGTAAAAATCAGTAGATTTAATAGTGCTAAGTTATAAAAGAATACTATAGTTTATACATAGCTTAGAAATGTAAAAAGTTCAAATGGATCGTAACTAGGAATACATATATAAAAATTGTACTTGAAATGAAATAGTATTTTGTATTACTTTGTATGAAATAAAAGTGAAGCACAACTTTCCCGTATAGCCTGTATAAAGAAAAAAACATTTCTTAATTATATAAAAAGCTATACAATTAGTATTGTTTGGATTAAAAACCAGCTAAATAAAAAATGACAAATTAACATAGAAGACACATTCAAAATATAAACATTTAAATGAACTTGTTTACACTTCATATTTGTGTAAATGCAACAGTAAGTGAAATTTCATTTCAAACGACGCCCCACAATACAAACATGTATATTTTTTTATCTCAAATAATTCATGCTGCAATTTGTGGTCATAAATGTCCCGTTGTCTATTCGAATTCATGAACTTACAGTTCAACATATGCTTATTGAATACTGCTTTTGCATAAAACTGCTTGCCACAGTTACATATCGACATTTTCATCTCAGAAGAAATAATAACCGAACAATTTTTTATATGAACCAACAAATGCCTATGCAAGCTAATTTTTTTAAAAAATGATTCGTGACAAATTTGGCACTTGTACTGTTTGTTCCAGAAATGTAAAATCATATGTGAGGCCAACGTAGACTTACGAGTAAAAGATCTGTTACAGTGATCACAAAACTTGAGGTCATGATGTTTCTGGATATGTTTAATTAGTTTTGTCTTCACATCGAAAGATATCCCACAACAATCACATCGAAATGCTTTCTCAAAACGATGTGACTTCAAGTGCACCCTTAAACACTCAAGTGCTATAAACCTTTTTCCGCAACGGTCGCACGTATATGGTTTGATGTCCTTGTGCGCGCGCATATGAATATTAATATGTCCCTTGGTCAGAAACGTCTTATCGCAAATTTCACATCTGATTGTTTTCTCGTTTGTATGAGAGAGATTGTGAGTCTTCAAATTGCCCTTGCTTGCAAACCGCTTCCCACAATACTGACAGCCATAAGGTTTATCGCCAGTATGAAGCATCAAATGCTTTTTCATGTTGCTCTTTATCTTGAACTTCAATGGACATTGATTACAAGCAAAGGGCCTATCTTCCCTGTGGGATTTTAAGTGCAGATACAAGGTACAGTTTCTGCTGAATCGTTTTTTACAGATATCACACTCGTAGCGTTTTTCTCCTATCGGCAAGCAAGAATGATTGCCAAGACTTTTTGGTTTTTCAAAACATTTACCACAGCGGTTACACTTGAAAGGTTTTTCTACTTTGTGAACAATACGCATGTGCTCTGAAAGAGCATACTTTGTTGTGAAAGACCTGCTGTCACAATGTTCACATGCAAACCGCTTCTTGTGAACACATTTGTGGGCTTTGAACAAATTTTTATCAAGGAAAGTTTGGTTGCACTCCCTACAAGACTTCGTACCACATTTACTCGAATGGCGCAGGACGACGTCCTCCTTTTTAAAGGATCTTCTACATTTGTCACAAGTATATTTTTGGGGGGAATGAAATACCTTTCGGTGCTCATCAAGAACACTTTTGTTGGGAAAAAATTGGTAGCAAAATTTGCAGTACACTGCTGACTTGTCTCCATGTTTCTTTTTCCGATGTTTAACCAAAATCCCAATATTCTTAAAAGCTATTTTACAAGCTTTACAATTGTAAGGTGTAACTGCAGAGTGTAAGTTTAAATGAGCGTTCAAATTCGATTTGCGAGGAAACGAGGAATCACACAAGGTACATTTGAAGGGTCTTTCGCCAGTGTGAACGCGGGTGTGCTTCACCAACGTTCCTCTGTCTGTGAATGCTTTTGGGCAGACATCACACTTATATTTTCGTATCCCCGAATGCAAAATTACATGTTTAACAAGGTAGTCTTTCAGACGAAATGTTTTCCCACAATCGTTACACTTAAAAGGTTTGACTGCAAGATGAGTCTTTTTATGAACATTCATGTTGCTCAAATTCCGAAATTTCTTACCACATTGATCACATGTGTATTTCAACACGTTTTCATGAACAAGCAAGTGCCTCTTCAAACTAACCTTTTCTAAAAAGGTTTTTGCGCAGATTTCACACGAAAAAGGCTTTTCCCCAGTGTGGATTTTTAAATGTTTCTTTAGGTTTCCCTTATTCAAAGTCGTTTTGCCACAACTGTTGCAAGTGTATACCTTCTCTCGATAGTGTATTTTGAGATGTTTCTGCAGGAAATTTTGTCTTTTAAATGGTTTGTTACAAATATTGCAGATAAATTTTTTTTCCTCCAGATGGCAGTAAGTGTGATTGAGCAAATTTGTCTTCAATGAAAACTTGGCTCCACAAACGCCACACTGATAAGGCTTCTCTCCAGTATGTGTGCGTCGATGTAATATCAAGTAGCTATTAGTCGTAAAAGCTTTTTCACAAGCTTTACAGGCATAAGGTTTTTCACCAGTGTGAATACGAATGTGAATTTTTAGACACGATTTTTCAAAAAATGTTTTCCCACAGTAGTCACATTTGAAGGGTTTAATTTGTGAATGTTTATGAAAGTGAACCATCATATTGCCTTTTTGGGTGAATGATTTTTCGCAGATTTTACATTTGAAAGGCTTCAGCTTAGTGTGATTAAGTGTGTGAATATTCAGCTTTGAAAGTTCAGAGAATGATTTTCCAGATTTTAAACAGGTTGAACCTTTTTGGAAACCTATTTCTTTTCGGCAAACATGTTTAAATAATTTTTCTTTGCTTTGATAGATAGTGTTACATACATGACAATCAAAAGTATTTTCCATATTAATTTCCAGCTATTGATAAATTTTGCTGGACTGACAATCGTAGTTTTTACCCTAAAACATAAAAATATGAAATTTTCATACAAAATTGATAAAAGTAGCAGTACACATTCAATTGAAAAATAATAAGAATCATCTTTAAAATTATGTATAAATATTTACATTATTTTGTAAATGATGATAAATATGTGTTATGAAAAACAAATTAATTGAACAAAAGTTGAAAAAAAGCATACTTCATTTAATTATACATGATAAAGTCAAATACAGAAAAAAATGTGATAATAATATTCATTTGTCTATCAAACATATAGAAGAATTGTTATAATTATTAATCATAAAAATATAAAATATCGATTGCATCATTTACCAAATCATTTCATGCGTGTTATTACAAAAAAGTAATTAATATTAAATAATATGTTATCATGTTGGTGTAATAACAAAGTATTAATTTATACTTTGTTGAACACCATAAAACTTTAAATTTGTCGATTATAATAAATTATTCATAACACATGTTGTCATATATAGCTGATTAAACGTTCATCAGTTACTATGTTAATTAATTCGTTTGAACTCCAACAGCAAGTAAGCGTAGCCAAAATCAGACTAACGAATATTTAGAGAGACAATTTGAATTTCATTCATATTACAAGTTGCGTTGTAATAATTAGGAGAATAAAAGTATATTTATAAAATGAACTTGTATAAAAAAATTAGAATAGCCAATAATAAACGACAAATATCTTCATTTGTCAATTATTACCATAACTAATATTTATATTGACTGAAAATCGATAAACAATTTTCATACATTCGAAATTGTTCAACAAAGAGTATAAACATATGAATCAATATTTATACTATTTTACTTCAAATTTATTTATAGACGTAGATTTTTTTATTTCAATTAGATCTGTTGTTTAATAAATAATGAAAATATTATATAAATTTTCAACAAAGTATAAAAAATAAATATGTCGACATTGCTTTTTTAGTTTTAAACTCTTGATTTCTTATAAAATTGTACTAAGTAGAAAACAAAATATACATTCTTATTTTAATGTCAACAAGAAAGTAATAAATATATTTTCTTCTTTTACTTACAGAATATGAGATACTGTTTTAAATTAAAAAATAAGTAAATATACACTTTTAAATAATAGCAATAATTTAATTTAATATAAAGCACTTGCGCCAAACGAAAAACTACACATTAAAATGATTGTGGGTTCTAATAGCGATCGCAGCGCTACTATACTTATTTATTATCAATTATTTTTTAAATACGAGTTTAGTTTAAAACATATCAATTTAAAGCAGTTAAGTCCAAATTTGAGTGATTCGATTAAAAAATCCATAAAAACTTCTAAATTTGTATAAAAACTTTATAGACTTCGTCAGAAACGTTTTCCATTAATTTAAAACCTATTACGTATTACATCAAGACACTTATGAAAATTACGATTTAAGGTTAAAGTCGCTATCATGAGATGCCGCCAAGAAACCATAAATTGGAATAAAAAGCGAACTAGCGCTGAAGAAAGAAATCATTACGCAAAATTGATCTCGACGATCGGGATCAAGCGAAACGTCGTTGGCGTTACTCGTAAAACTTGATCATTAGATCGAAACTATTCCATGTCACTGCGACAATTGCAAGCATAAAATACATTTTACGACAATTCAATGGAAATATATTTAAATTTTACTGCCCTCCACTTTCGATTTTTCACATATATGTGATCCATGTGAGAACAAGTTACAGAGTGTCGTTTTAGTTTACATTTATTATTTAGTAAAATTCATAGATCTCGATCGTTGATTTGTCATTTATGTGGAACAGTTAATATTAACCAACCAACCATTTTGAAGATATTTCTTTCGTCATTATATAAAGATTCCAAAGCCTAACCGTTTAGTTAAGTTGCGTAATCTTAGCCAAAGAATCTACTGTTTCTTTTAACTTCTAACTAAATGTGTAGATTGCGTGAAAGTTATACATTAATAATAATTGATACGAGAAATAACTAAATAATTAACAGTTACGTTTTAAATTTGATTACTGATATTATACAAATAATACAATTTTTTTCAGAGAATTGGCACTCGCGAGTATTAAATAAAAGAGTAGTCGTAGTATTTCCATATATGTAAAAAAAATCCCAACCCATAAATAATTGTTGCAATCAATTGTAGATGGCGGAGTTTGGTAAATTATATATTATCCAAAACCCGATTAGTTGGCACTCTTCGTCATAAAGTGAAATAGCTTATGTTATTTGTAGGATTTTATAATATAAATACAATATGTGACTTATATTATTTAATTATTTCATTTATTATTAATATTAAAAGAAGAACAGTTTAGTTTACGAAAGTGCATCTGTTATATTAATATATAATAAATAAATAAATAATGTATATATGATATATATATATTAAACAATTAGTCTTTGGTGCGATAATAAAAATGATTATGATTTTAAGAACACACAATATTCAGTGTTGCTTTTTTTGACAGTTCAATAGTTTTCTCAAGCGTTTTCAATTTATGTAATAGTAAAGCTAATATATCAAATCTATAACAATTAAAAGACGCGTGCGTAGCACGCGTTAAGCTCTAGTTATGACAAACATGATATGCAAGTTTTTTTATACTGAAAAAACAATTTTCATACGAGTTTTGTTAAAGGAAGGTATTTTATTTAAAGGAATTTAAAATTTAAAATACAAAGAATAAAATATTTGATTTTCCTTTATTTTCAGCGAGAACATTATATTCTAAATATTAAGTTACCTCATCTTTAATGCAGTTTTTATTGTCCACTATGATCTTTCTATATTCTTCGATTGAATAACCGCAATGGTTTGTTACCTTAGTATTATAAAATAAAATTTACTTGTTTCGTCATAAGATCCTCCTATGAACAATGAATGACACTAACTCCAACAAAACAAACTTGCACCTGAATAATGCAATCACGGGATTGAGTCTACTTTTGGCGAGAATAATAAAATTGAGTGTATTAGTTAAATATGAATTAAAACAAGAAAATGTAATATCTCAAACACAACATCAAGTATTTTGTATAAACATTAACAATTTTAGTAACAATTGGAAAAAAAATGTGTTTTATTTGAACAATCCAAATTGTTCATGTTGTGTATTTAAAAGTCGCGCGACAATTTGTATATAGTCAGATTTTGCTGAATGAGTTAACGTATAAAGTAAAATAATTCCGTAGTGAAACTGTTATAAATAATATGTGAAACTATCGAACAGAATGTGTACATTTGCAGACAGCACATTCGATCCGTTGGTCGATGATTAAATTTAGGAGTAACGAAAATTCGACGGGGCTGATATATCGTACGAGTCTTTCGGCTGGAAATGTGCAAGTCGGACAGGATAAGAGGAGGTATACGAGTCGCCGGAAAATAAGGGAAGGAAAGAAAGTTGGAGATACAAACGGGTTTGGCCGGCTCCTGCGCGCCATTCTCATTGCACGCCCCCGCCTGATGTTGAGAAGTAAAGTAGTTGGCGCCGATTAAACAAATCGCATTATAAGTTAGCTACTGCTGCTGGCTGTACCAAACTTACTGACTCACTTTATATTAAGATGGACTGCCCCGCTTGATCTGAGACTGGCTGTAAACTTCAGAAATGGCTTTTCTCTCTTTCTCTTTTCCGAGCGCATCCGTCCTCGTCGCTGTCGCCGGGGATAATTATTTCATTGAATTTATCAGAACGACCGTGTACGTTTGTCAGAAATCATCGTTTCAGCCGACTCTTAAATAAATCCAGGTCTTAATCCTCCACGACGGTGCATTCAAATGCTCATGATTGCTCGATCATTTATAACCTGCCATCATATTTCGCATCCATTCTTCGCTGGAACTTTCAATCGAATTACCACATTCTCGAAAACACTGTAAAAATGAGTTTGCACGTTTCGGCTATCATCGCTCGTAAATTAATTAGCACAAATTTATAAGTCGATTTCGAGATCGGCTCCGAGTCTCGAAAGTTATTGGTCCGACCAACTAGGAGAGGTTAAGATTCGTGACAAATATATATACATATATATAAGTATAATTATCGATTTCTTCGGGCCAACAGTTCGCGCTCATTAAGTATTGAATTGTTTACTGCGAATTATTTCCAACTGGCTGTTGATAATATAATTGGCATCACTGGATGCGAACATTTTAGTGGTATTCCTTGTCTGCGAAAAATTGCCCATTTGTCTTATTCAATTTTGATCCTCACCTTCTGATTATATTATACAAACTTGCCGGTATATTTGTTTAGGCGTTTCCAATATACTTTAAAAGCTGCGATTAAAATCAAACTAAAGTCCGTCGCGAATATTTTTCTTACAATTTAATCACGTCATATTTATAGACAACGTCAACATTTTCTTTTTTGCACATGTCATGTAGATCTCATAATAGATGTCGCGTCATACTAATTATAATCATATAATTATATAAGAATATCACCTGAACAGTAATTTCGGATGCACTTTTATTTTAAACGTTTATTCATTTATTTAAAGACGTTATTCAGTCGATGTAACGTTAATTCAACATTTAACTAAGATTATACAAATGTTAAGATAGTATGATGTTGAAATAAATAGTTTCCATTGTTTGATATTTATTTAAGTTTATTATATAAATAATCGATGTTTTTATAATTAGTTTGTAACGCAGCTTTTGTTAATTAATTCATCACTCGTATATAGAGTTAATACTTAGCTACTAATTGTCTAACTAACAAAACTAAATAACCTATTAACTTACTAATGAATTTAATAACTAAATTACCAATTAAATAACTGTTACATAACGGTTTTTTAACGCTAACTTTTTTACTAGTATCTTTATTTCACATATTTCACATCTATTATTTTTCCTTTGTTATTAGTGCAATTTAAACTAAAGCATCTTTTAAGGGTTATCTATGGCATCACTAAATATAAACATCTTTTAATAAGATATATTTGAACCAAATTGTCTTTCCAATTCGGATGAATGAAAGTTAAATAATTACGATCGATAATTATTTAACTGATTAAACAATTAAATTGCCATTAAGTAAGCAATAAAATGTTGGCTCTACTTCATAATAGTAAATAAAAAAAATATAAAAATTGAAGGAACTTTCTACTCATTTTTGCTTTGCATCTTTTCAGCATAACAAGAAGCCATGTATTAATCGCATTTTCTCAAAATTGTATTTAATATTCCACCGATTTATCTAGCGACAAGAATTAATTACTCTGACCACGAGAAAGAAAACTTAATCGCGCGTCATAAATCAGTTCAAGTTGACGAAAAATGCGAACCAAAAGATAGTCCCTGGACTCTTATTTCGAACGGGACACGTCGGCTTTTTTCCAAGCAATATGAGAATTAGCATTACACCAAGGCATAATTCATTCACGGATAGTTAACGGTGTGCTTAATAACCGAGTCGCAAGATGTATAAAGTTCTTGCTTCGTGGAGCACGCGGCTCGAGTAGAGGGCGCGGTGTGTCGTCGGGGTTGGAGGGTGACGAGATTTGAGAGAGCGTCGCGTTCAGTTAACTTGACAAAAAGAATCACAGCGCGCACAAGAAGGAAAAGTAGATCGCGGGAGGTAGCGGCCAACGGGGACGGAGGAGTGGCAGGGGGTGGCAGAATATGCGGCTACAATAAGAAAGGAACGTCCAATATTTCAGCGCGAGACGATCAGCGAAAGCCGGACCACTTGAAATATCTTGTCGCCAGGGGAGAAACTTTGAGACTGCAACTGAAACATGCTGACGTAACCGTGCAAAGATGGCGGGCTATCGCGTACCGTGGAAAACGCTCTTGTTCCGTTCTACTCGGCCATCTACTTCGCGTTTCCGGCTTCAACATAACTCCTTCAACGAGACTTTTCGTCTCTGGATAAGTCTTAGGACATTCTGCTTCAGTTTGAACAGATTCTGAGTCCTTTTAAATTTTTAGCTTCAATCCGGCTGATTGTGGATTTGAATGTTTAGAACACGCAACTTTGTATAAAAATGAATGCAAAGGAATTTCATATAAAAGAATAAATACAGATATTATTTCGGAGAAACACTTTAATATATTTTATAAATGAATCAATAATTTCAATATTGTAATTTTAATATTGCATGTTAAATTAGAGCAAATGAATAAAGGAAACTTAATTATTATATTATTATGCACTGATGTAATTTTATTTTCTTGATTTCTTAGTACTTTTTAGAAAAGGTCAAAAGATAATAAACATAAGAAAACTTGAACACAATAATGTACTTTATTGAAAGTAAAATTGATTACAATGAAATATTGCTAGTATGAACATTACATTAATTGATATTTATTCGCATAAATTTTTTCTGATTTACTTTTTAAGAATTGTATCTAAAATTAAGCATAAATATTGCAAAAAACTAAAAAATTATGTAGAACGCGACGTAACTGAAGTAAATAATATATCGCAACAATTAAAATTCCAATGATTATTAAAATGTATTTTAGACTGACTTAGAAGTAAGTAACATAAATTATATTGAAACGCAATTCAAACTAAGCAACTCGATTGCAATCAAAAGAATCGTATAATTTAAAAAAAGGATTCGTCGACAAAGCTTGATGCATTCGATAAATCGCGGTACAGTGTAAATAAAAAAAAAAGCCAAAAACGCCCCAAAAGTGGCTGCCCTGTAAATCACGTCATGAATTTCAATTAAAGCGGAACAGATAAATAGAACATAGCAAATGCGCGATTGTGCGAGGTCGAAATAAAGTAGAAATAAAAGTAAAAGAAAGGCAATGTGGTGGGCAGATAAAGATAGAAAGAAGAAGAGAGTATTGAGGAGCTGTATCGAAATGCGGCGAAGAGCAAGTGCGGTCGGGTTGGGCCGTTGGGGGTCGCGGCGAAACTGAGCGAAACTGAGAGCGCGTCGCGATATCGGCTGCGGACGAGGGGTGTGCGGTCGGGTCGCCGGCGCCGTGTCGGCGCGTCGCGGCGCCACGTGCCCACGTGGCCACCCTCTCCTTTCTTCTCGCGACACCGCGTAGCGCAACACACGTACATCTTGCACCCTTGCATACGTATGACCCCTGATGAACACCTCGCATTCCTCGCGCGATCCAACCAAATTTTCCCGAAAATTCACGCATTAACATACTCAGCGACTTTTACATTCCTCAAACATCATTCACGTACTCGAATTTCCTCCCTGTTCAGCAATTTGAAATAAAATATACTTTTAACATTAATAAAAAGTGTTCATTATTATTCGACGAAATTAAAGTCATATACTTTAGATACTTATAAATGCAGTAATACATATTTATATTTAATTTATTTGTTGAAAACTGACATGCTTAAATAATGCATTCTGAATGCTCATCAAAATATTGTATGAATGGGTACAATTTCAATTGCAGCGCAAAAAGAATAATTTTTCTGTAATAATGTTAATAATATAAACATTATTTGTTTATCATTTTATAAGTTTTATTTTGAATATCTTTGGAATTATGA
>JABFQD010004347.1:0-11916 GCA_022817045.1 Psix sp. ZL-2020 | reverse complement strand
TCTATTTATTTATATTATTCATTGTCTACTTAAACCAATCGTGATACGAGTTATCGGTAAATAAACCCTGACAAGCTCAAATTTTGTAATAATATTTATAATATCTCATTAAACTATCATCCGAAATAATCAGATAACGTTGCTTCTTACAAAATCAGCCTGAACACGGTCATTCATCTTAATTTCAAAACAATAGATCCATTGACCTGACGATAAAATTGACATGTTATAAACTATCGAGTGTAAATATAGAAATTTAACTCAGTGATTAGATTTAATTTCATCAGAGCTTTTATTTTGTGATTAGTTATATTAAAATTGTCTTAAAATCAATTTCTTGAAACAATAATGTTCGATTGCATGATCAATTTATCTTAACCCTGCAACAATATATGCAACATATGTGTGACATATATAAAACATATATGTAATCATTGATACTACATGATACACATATAGTTTCAGATATGCCAGACATAAGTCACATATCTTATGTTTAATATTTATCTCCTTTATGTTGAATCTGTTGTCATATAAATGCAGATATATACAATAAATTTGATATGTATGTAGACATATGACACATTTATACAACCGTTTATGCTAAATATTTGTGGCCATTTATGTAGCATACATACAGCATATATAAATCGATAGAAACTGCATATATAATGCACATTCAATAAGTGTTTATTAATCGCCTCATCTATGGATGTCATATGTTATAGTTATGTGACATATATGTCGCACATATATAGTCTATTAATGTGTCTTCGGTGAGATTCGAACACTGACTTCTCAAATACGAACCCAAAGACTTAACTATTTAACCAAAAACCCAATAGACGTTTATATTTTTATATGTCATATATATATATATAAGATATATAATATTCATTTATCTGACATTTATGCAACATGTATGAACTCATACGTAAATTTGTAGTTTATACTGTAGATGGTTTATGCCAATATCTATAAACATATATATAGCACGCATGGCAGCATATCCGTCCGGTCATGCATATATATAAAGCATGTATGCAGGATATATTTTTGTTGTTTTTAATTCTTATAGCAAAATTGTTCCACGTGTTTTGAATGACTTTATTCTAAGAATGCAATACGTCGTTGTATACTTAGCAAACAAAAAGCGTCATTCAGACATGCATTCTCTGAGAAAAGTTAATATTCAAAGTTTACATCTTTTAAAATACATGGTATTTCGAAGCTCGTATCTCTTGTTCGCAACGACCAATTGATCGTACGCATTTTGCAATTGGTCGTTTCAGCATCATGATTATAGCTCGGAGGACCAGAAGTGGACGATAATCGGATTACAAATGGAGGCGAAGTAAAAGCGCGAATGTGACCGCGAGCGCGATAATGACACACTTACGATGGAGGTGATGGCTCGAGGATATATAATTGATTGTGACTTACCGGCAGGAGGAGCAGCGACAACGGCGAGTGCCTGGCGGCGGCTTGTCTCAACCTGAGAAAGTGTAGCAGCGGGTCCTCGGATGCGCTCAGCTCATCCAAGGTCCTCCTCGCTTCGTCGTATTTCTCCAGATACTCCCAATAAGCTTTCCAGAACGACGCCGGGAATAACTCACCTGCAGCAAGAATACAAACACGTCCCAACAAGAGAAACAAAGCCAGCAAACACAAACCATGCGTTGCTGATTTATAACTAACATACCGCGGCGTTATTGCGCAAGATTAATTATGATTTATTCTCTGTTCAAAACGCCATTACCCGACGCGATGATACACTTTGCGTTGAATTATGGCGCTTCGTAATTATCGCCACATTGTCCAGGTCTTAGTTAGCCCGAAAACTGGCTTTAAGCTTTTTTACGAAAATCCTAACGACGAAAATCTTTATTCACTGACATGAATCGCGAGCGACAAAGACTTTTGATTGCTCGATTGAATGATTGTCAAAAACTGACAAATGATGATTTTCTTACTACAAAATAACTTTGCGAAGGCTCGAATTTCCTGGCTAATGGTCTTTTCTTACAATGAACGCTTGTGCGATTTTATGAGAAATATTTCATTGTAAAAGATGTCAATATTTTTATACTGAAATCTAGACTTACTTGGCTTGAAGGTCTCGGGATTCCAATTCTTCAGAGCCTTTTCAATCTGGAACAAAGAAAAAATCGGCTCAAAACGATATTGCTTACTTTCGACGCTTAAATTATAAATATAGTTGTTCGAACGCGGATCCTAGTGAAACAAATTTGGATTTTACGAGCTCATTTTGGAACAAATTTCACTTTCTGTAGATTTCAGCATTAGCTCAAACAATAAAACGGCAAAACCGTTTGATAAATATTTACGGAAAGCATAACTTCTTGTTTTACGTGAAGTATACGCGTAACTCTAAACATAAAATTCTTTCTCCTCGAAAAAACATTTACGTCATACCAGTCATAATATTCAAGAATCGTAATTCTCTAATTTCTTACCAGATTATTTCTTGAGCAGTTTCAAACTGAATATTTTGTTGGATCACGTGACTTCATAAATTATGCCGATGAAAGAAAATTTGTTCTAAGAAAATAATCGACCAGTCAAAGAAAAGAGAATACATTAGGTGTGTTTGAATTACAGTAATGAGCCAAGAGCTGCATTTTGTCAAAATAGTGTATGGAACAGAGAAATGTAAACCAAAGTCTAGTCGAAATTTTGCTTCCAACTTGTACCAACAAACTGCCGGGGGTTCCAGTTTTCAGACCGTCCATAATGAGAACCTAATCTTGGAATTCCTTATAATTGTTACAGTAGAAAACTAATCTGCTTTCGTTTGGCGAGCATTTAAGTCAAAATTTCGTAATACAAATGATGCTAAATATTTATTTATCTGTCTTCCTTTTATAAAGAGATGCATTTTCGAATAAGTTAATTGGCAATGCATTTCTCAGAAATAATTTTATATATTCAGTTATTCAACTTGAGGTTGATATTTATGTATCCATATATGTGTTAAATACGTGATATAATATTTGTGGGTTGAAATTATATACTAGGATCTGTAATCATAGATTGCGAAGTGCAATTTAACCTGTCACCATTGGTGTTATTTTTACAGTTTAGATAACATCTAAAATAGTCTAAATTAAATACTACACAGAAAGGAATCTACGACTTTCGATAGTGTTGACGTATGATGCTTCGAAATTATATTGGATACCTATAATAGATAGCATTTAAAAGAAACGATAAATATGGGGGTAAAGGTAAACTAGAAACGAACGTTTCATCCACACACTTTTGCTATGTTGATAAATACCATATGCAAATGACGCTAGTTTTGCAGCACCAAAAATCATTCAACATTCACTTACGATTTGAAAAATATTTTGCCCAATCATCATTTTCACGTAAATTTGTTTATAATAAAGATAAAAGATTATATTATTTATACAAAATTTGTTTCAAGAATTCCTGAAAATTGACTCATTGGATGATGCGGTGTATTTTGGGGAAACAAAAGGTGTGATCGCAAAAAAAAAAGAATGTTCTTAATCATCCACTGAATAACCTCGTGAGATTTTAGCAATTTTATACAAAATACATAATATTTAAGTAGATTTATCAAAAGTGTAGTGATAATACGAAAATATTTTTTGAAACACGAGTTCAATTTTCGATAAAGCATAAGTTATAATTTCTGCGGAAAATGTTTATCGGAGCATAAATCATACAAAAAGCATCTTGATCTATTTAAAGCTAATCTTTCGAATCGCAAATGTAATTATAGGTTGGTTAAAATTATACTCGATTTATTATTGTAAATCTAGTAAAGTATAATCTAGATAATATTTATATTAAACTAATTGTCAAATTAATTATTTCGAGTATAAGAATTTGTTGAATGTGGTATATCAAAAATCATTTGACTAAAAAATAAATAATTCAAATCACTTTTTCTTGATATAGATTACGATACGAACCTATTCGATAATTATGATAATATTAGAAAGAGACCCTCGGAGTCAAGTTTTGTGTTATTGGATAGCTTGATCAAAAGTATAGAATACGATTTTTTGTCTAAATTCGATATCTGTTTCTTTAGAGCTGCGGAAAAAATCGAGATGCAATATATTACGAAAGTTCTTTTTTTATCATTCGCATAATTTTCCAAATATTATGATGCCTGAACATAAAACACCTACCTTGCAGGTGTAAAATATGTGCGAGCAAAAATATATACATACAAGCATATAAATCATAATACTTATAAGCATTTAATGATGAGCATTTGTATAAAAATCAAATTTATTTGAATAAGAACTATAAATGACAATAGCAAAATAATGAAATGACTGACTACGTGACTCGCGTCACGTAGCCAAAAAGTTGTTTCCGATTGAAAAATATGATCTTCTAGATGGAAAGCGAAACGGCACATCGCCATCCGAAAGGAGTTAATTTTAGAATTCAATTTCAACGGCTCGCAACGAGAGTTTGGATTCAAGGCTAAAACAGAGCCATCCAGTGAAGAAAAAATTCGCTCAGACGTAGAGGTAATAACTAAGTGGTATGTTTCTGACGTAAAAACATGTTTATTGAAAGAGTATATTATAATAACCGAGGAAAAAGAGCTAAAAAAGCGGTAACGAGCTCCAAATCGTACCGTTTCGAATTCAAATTACGTATAAGTCGCGATACACGACGATCGGCGGTAGGTTTTAAGGGCACGCAAAACAGGTTTAAATTCATACAAACTGTCAATAAAATTATGAAAATAACAGACACTTTTGTTAATGTCAACGTGCTCTCGCTCGTTTTCATTTTTCCTCGTCGACTGACTTCCTGAGGATATTCATGACTTGTTTCCCTTTATCAAGCGAGTTTCTTTTTTTCAACAATTGTGTTTGTAATTTAGTTCGATTTCTTTTATAAACAGTGGTTACTTTTTTTGGAAAATGAAATTTCAAGTTTAAACGATGTCAAATTACAAATAAGCCACTTCCTGTTTCCTTTAAAGCAAACTCGCTGGAAAATAGCTAGATTAGCTTATTAAGCATGCATTTGGGTTAAAACATCGGTCACGTGGGATGACCCGTGACTTTAGCACCGACTTTCACATGACTAAGTCTAATTTCCGATAAGAATCGAAGGCGCGCCTGCATCCCGATGCAGTTTGAACTTGGGAGTGTGACGTTTTTGGAACGTGATAAGATTATCATCTGTATCAAATGATCCGAAGATGAACGATTTCGTCGAGGAATTTCAGTCGAAATTTCGCAGTCATGTTTGTAAAACGAGCAAAATGAAATTGAAATGCGTATTTAACAAAGTGGAATGAAAAAAGAAACATGTACAAATTGGCTTTACATTTTTTCTTTAAACAAATTGTATGTTGAGAAAGTCAATCTTCTCCGTTAACGTTTAGAAGATAAAAGGACATCTGCATTCTAAGAAAGTAATTGTTCGTTTAATCTATTCACGTGAAAGATTATCAAATCTGTCAATGTGAAATCTAGGCTATGTCGTTATAGGTTAGGTCATGGTAAGTACCATAAAGAAGTAGGAAATTTGTCGCAAATTGTTTCGCAGAATATGATATAATAATGTTTCTACTATTATAATGTATACAAATATAGCAGGAAAGTTTATGCGGATAAACATAGCAACTTTCAGAATTGAAAGTTAAATATATACATTTTATTTGAAGACCCAGATTTGATAAAATAATTCATTTCGCTAAATCTCTAAAGCGGATTAAAATCTGCAATATTATAATCAATTTGAGGAATAATTAAAGCGATTTATTTTCACGGATATAAAATTCGAAAAGTCCGACATATTTGTTGATTTAGAAAACAAACTCGGTGTGATATCTGACACAAATGTTGTGAGCATTAAAAATATGTGACATCATCTCCGATGTGCACATGACAAGCTTTTTTATGTAAGGCGCGTCGCGTCTGACCGCGCCGAAGTGTCTCTTATCATCAGATGCCTATCTAAATATGTGAAGTACGAGGTACGAATATACAAAAGATGAAAGAAAAACCGGGCTGCTTGAGGCTACTTCGGCCAATTACTACGCAGCTACTACGCGATTACAACATATGCATTTATGCATCGAGTTATAGGAATGTCAGGCAAGATTCATGCAAGTCTGTTGGCCAGTTCATTAACGGCAAAAATCGTACGAGCAAGACGATTTCACATTTATATGCAAAAAAACCACGACTACTACTTCCGGGCGGCATTTTTCTCTCCGATATGAAAAAAGATCATTTCTCTCCACTCCTACACAATACGCAGCCGGTGACTAAAATCTTTTTTTCACTGATGCAAATTCAATTCAAACTCTCACTGGACGAATTAATCTTGTCTTGAATATTACTCAGCTTCAAGTGATGGATAATTCTTATGTAAACAAAATATACATAATGTTGAGATGCTATCTTTTCAATTAGAATGAAAGCCCGATACTTTCTTTCTAGATATTAGGTGCTTGTATTTACGCCTCTCAGTGACTAAAGTACATTGCTCCATTGACCAAAGTGGCCCAGACGTTCGTCAACATTAGTTTAGTTTCAAGAGAAACTCGCTGTTTTTAAGTTCAAATCTTCACAAATAAAAAGATTAACATGCTTTAAGTAAATGCAGCTAAATTTAAACAAAACATACCGTTACACTGAAGAAAAGTTTATATGAAATCGACAAATATCATATAATAAATGAAACAATTTATAATTATATGTAAATAGACCATTTACGTATGTTATTTATAAACCTAAATGCTATTCCATACACGCAGTATGTGCCATTTATAAAACCATGTTTAAATGATATTTCAAACATTTAATCACAAATATATAATGATCACGATGATAGATATATTTATAGTATATAAACAATGTATAAACTTTTCTATTATTACTTCTTAATAATCTACATTTTACTCATTTTCTGCTGTTAGTAATTTCCTAAACGTTATAGTATTTTCTTGAAATATCTTTTAGAGTATATTAATATATTGAAAAAATATTAGTAGAACCTGATTCAAAATGCCCATATTCTCGAAATATTTTTTCCATAAAATGCATTTTACAAAAAAGCTACTTAACTGGCAGTAAATTCAAACATATTTTACCAAATTTATCTGAAAGAAGATTCTTTTTTTCGAAGTAATTAAAAATTACTTTGAGATGAAATAAAATAGTTTACACGTTCTCCACTATGAGTATATTCAAATGACCTAACAAGGTCAATAATCGTTTTTTAATTACAACAGAATTAGGTTAAATCTTCACTGGGTGGCAACTTAAAACTCGACTGACCTGAAAATCTACATGAATCGTATAGCATTTAGGTGGCCCTCCATTCAGACACAATTGTTGATTAGTCATTTCTACAACTGATTTATTAATCACATTCGGAACGTTCAACTTAAACGAGCTTCATCACAATAAACCATTTCAAAATCCAATGGTATTTAGAAATAAATAGGTGTCTGATTTGTTTCCACTTCTGAATTATATATACACATATACAAAATGCGATATTTGAGATTGTTCGATGAAACGAAGGTTGCTTTTCCCAAGACTGAAATCGAATGAGACAGGAGTTGTGCACGGGGTCGTCGGATAAATTGATTAATGGGCCCGTTTAATATATATTTGTGAACTTTCCTTGAGGCGGTACAAAATTGCATTGAAATTTTTGTCAAAACTGTCTGATGAAAGTCGAGGATAAGAATTTCGTTCGCTTCCATTTTCAGGTCAAACCGAGCGAGCAGTCGTCGAGGTTTTCTCACATGATACACTTGTGCAAGTACATCTGCCAAATATAGCGTGTATATGGAATGTACATATACACACGTACTCTCGTACGTATGTCGCTACCGTCGACTTTGAGAGAAAGTAGATTCATCGGCTGAAAAAGTTCTAGCAGGTAGTTGCGATCGACGACGTGTATACATACATACATCACTAATCCCGCGTGTATGCAATTCGAAAGGCATTTTCTGTTTCCGATTCTCTTTGAAATTGATGTCCTAATTTTTACTACTTTTTACGATACCGTAAAAAAATGCAAAAATGGAAATGTAGGATTAGAAATGCTTCAAATAATGTATGTTATTGTAACTGAAAAGTACACTAAAAATTACAATTACTTTTTTGCAACAAACCATCCAATTACAATATAATTCAAAAAATAACTCCTTTTTATGGTTTCAACAAGAGCAGTTACTTGAATGATGTTACCATGAATAGTTTATGTTGAAATGAACAGTGTATAGTAACTAAATAGTGATTATTATGTTACATATATTACAACTATTATTTTTATATATATTCGATCGTAACTCTCGGGGAATAAAAAGTGAGAATGATAATAAATATTTGATTACAGTTTTGCAATGAATATTATAAATTGCGTGAAGTAAAATATTTCGGAGTCATTGAAAGGATCACTGCATGCAGAAGACAAGAGCACATGCTCGGAGAAAAATAAAATTGAAAAGTGTGCCAGTGTCGGTGTTTCGCTCGAGCCGGTGGCGCTCGCATCCGTCGCGCTCTGTTCCCTTCACTTAAGTTAATCAGTTAATCCGTGCCTCAAAACATATAACAGAACGGTTTCATCGTTCCTTCAGGTAATCACAGCGCTGCGTCTCTGTCGCTCTGTAATAAGCCCTGTTATCGTGATTGCATTCCATACAGCTCGTACAACTTGAATCACCTTTGTAATCTGACAATCCGAGCGGCGTATAAGTATTATCCACGTGGAGAAAGTGAATGGAATAAGAATGTTACTTACTAGACGATGCCACGAGCGACCCGCGCACTTAATACGCGCACTTTTAGGCGTATGATTGAATGTTAAATATTGCCCAAGCTTGTTCGATCATTTTTCTTCTTTAGGCTAGAATTAATCAATAAACAAAGTAAAAGTGTTTTGTTATGTCACATTATAATTTGTCAAACTCAGACCGATTTGATATTTTTGGAGATAAAACATACGGACGAATGTTTCTCTGAAAAATATTGAGCTTGTCTTTGAAATAATTAATTTCAATTTTACACTTCTTTTGAACTACACATTCAAACATTGTGAACCTTTATATATTTCAGATGGAATCTTAAAAATGTTTATGCTAATTTCATAATTTAAAAAACTTATGTTATAATATTATTTTGTTGAATTGTAACGATATTGTGAGGTGAAACCATATCGATATAGAGAATTATTTTTGAATAATTATCAATATTTTAAATATATTTCTCATTATTTTCAAATTTGTCTGTGTTAAAATATTTCAGGTTACTTTGGCATAAAAGTAGATTATGTGAATTATATTTAATGAATAATTCTTGATGAAATTGGATTTTATGAAGCTAAATATTTATAATTAGTTTTTAATCAAATAGTAGTATTATTGATACTAAAGATAAACAAGAATATAATTGCTTTGAAATATTTGCTAAAGTAATTTATTTTATGTATTAATGCATTAACTATTCTCTAAGTATTAATGTATGCATTTGAGATTAATGCATGATCATAATGACTCATATGTGAATCTAGTATTAAACATGAAACTATAATAATCATCGTGGATGATTATTTTAATCAAACAGTTCGAACTTTATGCTGCACTCGTGACTCCATATATGTCATCTCTATCTTTCATGAAGTACATTAAAATTACTAGAAAAAGATTAGCTATGTGTATATTTATGATAATATATAATTATTACCACATATCTCGTAAACTATAATGGTATTGTATCAATATAAAAGAAGTTTTATTTAAAATATATAGTACGATAATTATGTAACGATATACCTATAATAGTAATATTAAAAATAGTTTCGAATTAATTCTTACTTTTTAACCTTGAAAAAGAAAGCCGAGGGTGAAGTTACAGAAATGATCTATATAATGTTTACAGATGCAGCTTAATTAAGATTTCTTTCACTAAAGTTTAA
Organism: Psix sp. ZL-2020; assembly: GCA_022817045.1. Taxonomy (NCBI): domain Eukaryota; kingdom Metazoa; phylum Arthropoda; class Insecta; order Hymenoptera; family Scelionidae; genus Psix; species Psix sp. ZL-2020. The sequence goes on along the minus strand of JABFQD010004347.1, from coordinate 1,950 downwards.
ACTTCAATTAAAAATAAGTTTCTATAAAAAAGTAATTTATAAAAAAGTTATTAATATTAAAGTTTCAACTTATATAAGTCTACTATTCATTTTTTAAATTACAATTTTTAAGATTTAAGATATATATTATTTTAATCATATATCATTGAAAAATCAAGATAAAAAAATAATCGTTCAAATTAATGCAATTTTCTTTTCTTGTTTGACTCTGGTTAAGATAAGAACCGGATAACAAAGTATAAGATGGTTGAAATATAATTTTTTGGAATTTTTTTTATTTTTATTTTAATTATTATATTCGAAATTATTTATTTTGAATAATAAAATAAATCGATTTAAAAATTTTAAACATATTTTACATATAAAAGCAGTAAAATATAATATTTTCTAAAATTAACAATTACGAGAAAATAATAGAAATATAATGAGAAAGGATTACACGGTCAGTTTGATTTTTATGTAACTGACGCTTTACTTTAATTTAAATTTTAATGTAATTGTATGTTATACTACTCGAGCGATTATACCACTCAACTTGGTCTTGTGTAATAAACTTCACTTTCAAAGTCGATTGTTAACTTACTGCATATGTGACATGTTATATTTTTTTCACGAGTGAGAATAAACGACAGATTGTTTTTTATTTCTTGATAAATGTAGTTCATTAAGGTACATTGTAAATCATATACTTATATTTGATGTTATATATAATATAATTTAAATATATTTATGTTTAATATATTTATATCGTATTTGTTTTACATGTAGTAATATTTTTGCAAGAAGTATGCCAATTTTCTTTAACATGTCAAAAAAAGTTAAATACTAATCAAAAACAATAAAATTATTTTTACTTTAATATTTTTATTCTGTGACATTTGGTTCTAAGGCTCAAAAAAACTTGCTCAGTTTCATTTCATCGTAAAGAAAACTTTTCATCTAATTCTTCCAAATTATCAGGAGCTGTTTGAAAAAAACGTTTAATGTTTCACAAAAAAACATTGTTTTTTATACATGTACATAAAGCACAATTTTCCTCCCTCTCTCTCAGAGTTGAATCTGGGTGATTATTTACGCCTTTGACGTATGTAAGGCTACAAGAGAGAAAGAAACAAACGATATTTCCTAGAGTCCAGTATTTTTATTTCACTCGTAGTATAATTGCTTATTTCTCCCTCATGGCATATTAAATTTTTTCATAACAAGTGAATATAAGTTATATTCAGCATAAGTTAATTTTTGATTATAAAAAACATTTTATCTACCAAAACTGTATTTTACACTAAAGACTTCCATTTTCTTTCTCAACTCGCTATTTTCTTTTGACCTGATCTTGTATTATCTTTAGAAGTCCACAGTCCCGTGATACCATTTCACCCGCGGGAGGAAAAACGATGTGTTGATGTGTAATATACGATTTTCTCTGTCGGAAGAGACATTCTCCCTTAATAATAAGAATCTATATCCTTCTCTGAAAACAAAATTTAAAATATAGTATGTATGTAACACGGGAGACAACCAATTTATCTCAAGGGTAAAGATAGCAGAACTCAACTACAGCTAGAGCTATACATTCGGCAACCTTCGTTTTTGCCTCATTCAGTCACTTCTCTTTGAGGATAATCACTTATTTCTCTTTCTTGTTGCATAACGTACTATTGAGTGATAATTTTTTTATTAACTTAAGCGTATGATTTTGATTTCACTTAAAGATTAAATATAAATTTCAAAAGTTAAAGAATGTTTATTAATTATGTAGAAGAAATTATATATACGGAAATCTTGTGCGTATTAAAAATGAGTTACACATGATTTATTAGAAAAATCAACGAATTCCATACAAAAAATATTCAAATAATCAATATTTATTGAGACAAAATAATTGAATAAAAATATTTTGTTTAATTAGTTATTTAAAACGTTAAATTTTAATACAAGTCAAGAGCGTTG
>JABFQD010004346.1:0-11919 GCA_022817045.1 Psix sp. ZL-2020 | reverse complement strand
CCCGACGATCGCTCCTCCTAAGGCATATGATGATAGCGCCATCTGCCGGCAGTCGATAACGACTGTTTGGGCATTGGCCATTCTGACGCCTCAATTTAACTGAGAAAAATCTTATTACATTTATTAGAAGGAAGCGAAAGTCTCAAAACTAAAACAAAAATTTGTTGGAGCTAGTTGGTTTTTCCTTCAAGCCACAGATATCTATTAAACAGCTCGAAAATAGTAAGTTGACTCACAACTGTTTGACAAAGCGTTATTTGTTTTAATTCTGATTCGAATGTATGATAATTGCAGTCATAGATCGAAATCGTTACGTCACCATAGAAGAGAACACTTTTAATAGTTTCGTAACATCATCTTCAATAATTATATGTATATTGGGCAATTGTTTTATTCCGACGATTCAATGCATAAATTATGAACAGCACTCCTTGATCTTTCCCCTACTGTATCAGTGAGTAACTTCAGAGACCACATCGCTAGGACGTTTTTCGTGCTTTTATTTCTTCTTCACTCAAACCAATGTTATTTTGCAGTTGATTCATAGTGTCTTATATTTGTACCGCCAGAGACTGTGCGATCAAGAGAATACGGTTGAATGTAATTAAAAATCACAAATAAATAAAAACAACATTCTAAAAATTGTACTCATCAAACTCGTTTTAATCATTCATCTCGATAATCAAAGAATAAGCTGAAACGGTAGATCACGATTGATGCTAATAAAGTCAGATGGCGTTTCGATAAAGGTATAATTTAGATTTATCTTTCGTGATTATATATCAATGCGTCATTAAAAGATCAGCGTCTTGATATGAAAGGTAGTTAAGAAAATTTGAAAAAATCATTCTACTCAATAGAGTAGACGAGATAGAGTCGTATCTTGTGGATCAAGACAAAATTTTGTGTACAAGAACTTTAACTCGTATTGCGGAGGGGTTCTTTATGAATTTGAAAGAGGATTCGCGATACTATTCATCAGTGATAGATCGGAAGTCTTCAACGAGGGAAGTAGGTTTTTCAAAGACAAGCCCTATTTACAACGATTTATAGTAGCAAATCAGCGACTTGTTCAAAAACAGAAAAAAGGTGACATCAGCACCATCTTGGAAATCTACAGTAAGCAAGATAAACTCATCGAATACTCGTCGAAAGACCGCTGATCACATGCGGTCGCTTCCATTTTGGGGCTACTCGAATTAGGGTCTAGAGTGTGGTAATTATAAGTGGGTATATGCTTAGTGAATACTTCCATAGAATAATGGGATTACTGTTTTCCCACCATTTTATATCAATGTGTATGTGGAGATTTCAACCAACGAGAATGTATTGCTTTCGACTTTTTATATGGAAAAAATTACATTTTCTAATTATTAAATACTTGTAAAATGTCAAAAAAAATTAGTAGTAAAAAATACTAAAATCATACAGGATGTTCCAAAAGTCCAGGAGCGGACGAATATACCCTCAAAATGGAAGGAGGGGGGGTTCATGTATGTATGTAATGTAGTATGTAGCTTTTGAAAAAATATTCGACACGTTCATTTTTCTTCTCGCAATGGCGGATAACGAACGGCCTGTAGATATATAGGTGATATATATTTCGAGATAAGCGAAATCAAGGGGGAAAATGCACTTTTTTTCTTTTTTTTTGACGAATAAGCAGTCGCGGATCATGTAGCAGTAATTTCTGAAAGTTCGGTTGGGAAAGTATAATGATGGAACATATTTCGTCTATAGAAAAGCCGTTACCTTGATGAAGAACCACAATAAGCGCTCCATCTCCTACATCTACCGCCTTGTAATCAGAGGTTGGATCGTTAACGGCTAGGACAAGGATTAGTCCGATTTAAAAACCAAGGGAAAAGAACCCCAATTAGAAAAACCACATATGGCGAGTCAGCAAAAGACAAACCCTTACGGTGCAGGGGGCGAATCCTCAGTACCGGTGTCTGGGAGTGAGCAAGCGGGCTCCCATTTGTCGTCATCAGATGACCGCAGTGCACCCGTGGTGGAAGCCTTAGCCACGAATGCATTTACCACTACAAGCGAGAAGATGGAGAGGAGTATCAGGGCACTCCTCCAACTCAGACACGATTTGGAAGAGCTCACTGAATTTACCTAATCTAGTCTTACCTGGAGCTGAAAAAGTCTGGGAAGACACGTCAGCCTCCGGCAAGACAGAAGAGACGGCCCGAAGGTTCACCGACGAACATCTCGGGAACCTGGAGAAAGATAAAAAGAACGAAAAGACAGAAGGCCAAACAGTGGATACCGGAAGAGGACGACACCCAGAAATCTCTAAAGGTTGCAACGGCGAACCCGTCTGGCTCCCGATCTACAACAGAAAAGCGCAAGCCACGCAGTAATCCAGTGCGTCCAGCTCGTCCCGACACGCTGGTAGTGAAGGCTAGAGAGGGAAATTCGTTTGCAGTTATACTCAAGTCCTTGAAGGGTGACTGTGACAAAATCGACAAAATGCGATCGGTCTCGGATCAGAAGCTAACTAACAGAGCGGTGGTTATCAGTCGGATGGACATGATAGTTATAGAGCTAAAAGATATTGATAAGATTATGACGGCGGATGACATCTGTGAAGCACTCCGATCTCAGGTGGCTGCTACAAGCAAAGTTGACGCTAGCGCAGTAAAATCTATCTGCTAAGCTTACAGAGGAACGAAAACAGCTGTACTCGTGCTACCCACCAAGCTAGGCAGAGAAGTCCAGGAGAGAAGCAAGCTGAAAATTTGCTGGGTAATTAGCAGAGCAAGGGAGAAATACACTCCCACAAGATGCTTCAAAAGTTTTGGTTTCGAGCACTTAACAAGATCCTGTAGAGCTCCTGACCGTTAAAAGCAGTGCTTTAGATGTGTTGCCACCCACATCGCAAAAACCTGCAAAGCTATCGATAAGGTCTGCCTGCTCTGCAAAGGAGAAGCTGCCAAAACCCACTGGACCGGCAGTTACATATGTCCAGAGTATCACCGCGCTATCAAAGAAGTGCCTCAAAACGTGGATGAAGTTCCTCCAGCTGAATCTCAACCACTGCGTGGTCACACAGAACCTATTGTGGCATAACGTGAAGGAGAGTAGTGTTGATGTTGTCATTATCAGGAAACAATATCGTGGACTCAGCTCGAGGTCTTGAGTATCAGATAGGTCTGGCAAGGCAGCTATCTGGAAGAGAATTGCATCTTTGTTCAAGAAAGACAGCAGGTCAAACGAGATAGATTCGTATGAGTCAAGGTGAATGACATATATATTTGCAGTGTGTATGCTTCACCAAGCATCACATGCCATAGTTACAAGAAAATGTTAGATGAAATTGTAGAAGAATTTCGCAGTAGACGCCCAGTCATTGTTACGGGAAACTTCAACGCATTGACTAACGACTGGGGCAGCAGTGTGACCAATCAGAGAGATGAGAGCCTTCTCGAAGCCCTCTCTCTATTGAAAATGGTCCTACTCAACACTAGCGTTACTCCAACGTTTTCTAGGAATGGTAACTATTTCATCATTCATGCCACGTTTGCCAGTGACGTTCAACTCTGCCCGCTAGAGTTGGACGCAGGAGTATTATCAACAGCTATTTCTCGCAACGGTTCCTGACCTATGGCTCAGAGTCAAGAACACATACGTACAGAGTTACAGGTGGTGTACCGTAGGGCTCAGTCCTAACTCGATTACTTTGGAACATTTTGTACCATGAGGTGCTGAGACTCAGTTTGCCTGAGGGAACTGAGACAGTAGGATTTGCTAATGATTTGGCCTTAGTAGTTGTTGGAAAATTCCTTAAAGAAGTGACATGCTCTGTGAATAAAATGATTGACAAGATCTGCCAGTGACTTTTTCAGTCGGCAGTCATCAGCTCCGTTCTTGTAATACGCCGCTCCAATTTGGTCAACAGCTATGGACATAACAGCCTATGTTATACCGATAGTTAGTGTCTACCAAAGTATCACACTACGCGTTGCATGTGCTAATCGCACAGTTTTAAGGGAAGTCATCTGTGTGGAAGCGGGTATGATTCCAACAGATCTGTTGGCGGACAAGAGGAGGAGAACCTACCAACTGGTTTATGCTCCTGACGGCAATACAAGGTCTTCGGAGATATCGACGGAGACGACAATTATTGAATCAGACGATCGATAATTGTCAACAACCTAATCTGCTTACTAGACATAGCTGTTTCCGAGCTTTCCTAGCTAGGTTCGGACTGGAAACCTCAGCAGTATGCCTCAACTGTAATGAGGATGAAACTGCAGAACACATCTTTTTAAATGCCCTCGCTTTATCTCGGAGAGGGATGACCTGGAAAGACAGCTGCAAAACTCGATGACACCTGAGAACCTTGTCAGCTTGATGATATTAAACAGACAACTGGGAGACAACGGCGAACATGGATGTTCATGTAATCAAACTGCTTAAAGCTGAGGACAAACTGAGACGGAGGCGTCCATAATGTGGTGTAGATAATTAATATCTAATCCATCCCACGCGAAGTAATACCTGACGGTAGTCCCGCGTAGGATTTATTGGATAGCACAAGGGTTAGGTTTTTAGTGGGTAGGGATCTATGGATTGAGTCCCACACACTCGGCGGTAGTCATGAGAAGTGTGTTAAGTGCATTTTCACAAAAGGTGCTCACTACGCACTGAAATCACTCATCGCGCTTGCGCCAATACCCACTGAGTCCGGTCTACAGTCAGGCCCTGTGACCGAGGAAATCTCGTCGACGACTCAACGTACAATCGGCAACTAAAACAAATACAAAGAAAGTCGTTATACTTTGAATGAGTATTTCTGTTTCGTTTTAATCGAAACTTATTGAATTTAATAAATGTCAAATAAAATCAATAGAAACCTCAAAATAAAATACGGAATTTCAAGATCATTAAACTTAATTTATATCAAATAATAAAATGGGTGCCAGACTCAAATGAGTCGTACCGAAGTACCAACATCGTCTCAAAATGCACTTTTAAAGGGTTTTCGGGCCCGCTGATCATGAATCTGAAGAGAAAATGCGGCGATCTCTCACTGTTTCCGAAATAATCGCATATATTTTTTTAATGTTGCTATAACATCGTTAATTGTTTCAGGTGAGTCCCCTTGCCTTTCTCTAACAGGATGCTTGTTTTAGGGGTGCTTGTTTAGGTCCCCTTGCCTCTCACCGTCCAGAGGAGGGCAGGTGAGGATGAGATATGCATTACTGAGACTTATAAATACGTATATCTTGGAAACGGTAAGAGAGTGACGCGTTTTCTTTTCGGATTCGTGTTCAGCGCGTCAAAATCCTTCGGAAAAGTCACCCCTCACCCAATGTTGGGGGGGGGGGCAACCAAAATTGATATTCACCGATTAATTACTAATTAATTACATAAAAAAACTATTTGATAGCTACATTTTTTGAAAAATTATAACTTGTAAGCTAGCAAAAGTTATATCCTGGCTCACCAGTTAGTGAACGGAACTGTAGCAATTAGCGTACTTAGAATTGATGCAAACTAACTAAAATTATATGTGGCTAGCCGCGTGGAAAATAACATTTTTCCAATCTACAATTTAATTTTTCTAATATTTCACATCAGTTTTACGAAACATCAGTTTAAATCATACCATGTTTCAAATTTAATCAAAGGTATTGTTAGAAAAAATAAAAAGTCGATATTTAAATTTACTGAAAAATCAATAAGGTAGAAAATATGTGTTATCAATTTTTTTGACATTATCATAATTTTAATAAGAAGATAGCGGTAGTGGTTTGGTATATTAAGAAGAGACTTGTTCGAAGCAGATTGTAGGGACATGCCCTTTAGTCGACTTGTATAACTATTCATGTTATACCTATTCATTAGCGTAAAAAAACATGCATAACACACGATAGATTAAAAAAACACAAATCATTTATATTAATGGTTGAACATTTTTAAATGCTATAACATGTTGCTAGTTTAATAAAAATAATACAATTGGGTGATATTTACCTATTTAATTAATACTAAATCCCTGAATAAATTTCTCTTCGGTAAACTATGTTGGCTGTGCTAGCTTTATACACTTGGGAAATACTCGAGTCCGCAATGAACTGCCAGAGACTGGAGAGTGGAGGAAAGAGCCGCGGTTAAGACGTCGTAATCGGAAAGTTCCGATGCGAGCGGTAATGCAGGTGTACTTTCACATAAAATACATGAAAATTCGAATTTATAGTCCAATGATGAAAACTCACTGGAGTGGCGTAACACGACGTTTTAAGAACGAAGTTTGCTTCACCGTTCACGCTCCACAGGACCTTAAATTCGCGGCTAATACGATCGCAAAAATAGCGTATCAAACTGGAGCACTTAGGAGCGTGCTACTTGTTTATCATACATAAATCATTTCATAATTTCGCACTACCCAGAGGGTCAATTAAATATAATTATAAAATTAAAATACACACTTTAAATCTCACTTATATCACATATAGTATCGCAAACTCGACAATACTACAGTATCATTTATAACTTATTACATCGAGAAAAGTTAGATTAATCAATAAATAAATTACTAAAATTATTTAGACAAAATCAATGAATTCATAACTTTGTAGAACTCACAACCAATGTGAGTCGCGGCCTGAAAAAAGTATAAAAAATGCGTTTAAAGACATCCGAACAACTCCCAGAAAATGGCGGGTTCGCGGCACGTGTCCGAACTCAGTTGTTGGCTCCTATTGCAGTTGCTTCCTCCTCTTCATCGAGTCCCACCGAAGGGTTCACATCAGCACCCTGAAGGTCTCACAATTTACATAAACACTCACCGACTCGCAGCTCAAGAACCTCGCGAGAAAATTAAGTTGCGATTTCCCATATAGCGTCTTGTGGCATGATCACAATTTTAAGTCAACAGACAGAGTGAGGATCAAACCTTATTTTCGAGCTTTCATCTTCATGTTACCCCTCCACTGCATAGAAACTTTGGAGTGGGGTATGCGCAAAAGCTCCAATTTGGATTTCAGCATTTAATAATTGATACATGAATTGATAGCTAGTACGTTCCAAATTGGGACTCTAGGTGGCGCTTTTGGTCTTAATTTGAGTGTTGAGGCTGATTTGTTTATAACTGTCAGCCTCACGCCAACATAACCTCGAGCGCCAGCTCCACTTCTCTATTGCACTTCCGGTCGACCGGAAATCTCCTCCAATCGATATATCTGACGGTGCAAAGTGCCGGAGCATTTAGGCCACATCTCCTGTCTTCTGGTGTGCGTCAGCCTCCGTGATGCGTGCCTCTATCCGCGAGGGTTTTTCAGGAGCAGTCCGTGACGAAACTAGTGACACAACGATAACACGAAAACTTTACATATAAAATAATGACCTTGACCCTCAGAGGTTGTGGGTTCTCACAAGCGCAAGTAATACATTTAATCCAATAAACAATTATCGCAAATGTATCAATTTAAATATAGTCAAGTTTGAGCGACGTGGTACAATGCCACGTCACAATTCACGCCTCCCTAGCTTCGATCGGATGTCGTAGACCCATTAGAGACCAAGGGTCGCGCCATCACTGAGTTCATCCGCGGAAAATAAATACCCAGTTTTTCACTAACTAGGGTGAAAAATGGACGAAGACTCAATAAATTAAATGACTTACACAAATAGACGTAAATATGTACAACACTCATACAAAAAAAAAAAATTCAAATTTAATTTTCCACAATAGACAAACAATACAAACAACTATAAATATCAATTAAGACATTACTATAAATAAATAAATGAATAACTTCTGGACTCAAAATAAATTTAAAAAATCAAAAAAATCGAAAGTCTGGTAAAAATAATTTAATGGACCTCAATGTTTCCCCTTATAATATTTTTATTGACAAAGAAAAAAAACTTAGTGACACTATTTTGGGGGGGTAATAATGTCGACCCTTTGGTGACTTATCCCCACACCCTCGGGGGCAATCATTATGTATGGTGCCCTCGTCGCTACACAACGCACATGCCGGCGCCATGGTTCACGCCTGGTGAGTTTCTGCGCCTCCGACGGCGTAAAGATCAATGTAGCCAGCGGAGTCACATCTACCTCTTCTGTCTCTAGTTTTACTCGTGAGACCTCCGCAGGGCTCTTTCGGGGATATTCTCGTTCTACCCTCGGAGGGTAGCTGTGGTGCGTGCACCGACTATCTCTTTCCTTCTCTGTCTCGGCTCGCCAAATTCTTTTTTTTGGAAAAGGACTTAGCTTTTTATAGAAATATGCAACTCGAGCTCCATCTGTGATTTGCATCGAATGGATGCACTTCACTTATATTTCCTAATAACAAACCAAAAAAATATAATGGTTTCTATTTCGTATCTAACTAACACAATAATAAATAAATATGAAACTACAGCGCCACTGTAAAATATGTCATTTCTTCTAATTTTTCAATCCATTACCACATAGATACGACTATTTCATTTGATATCTAACTAAAATTATTTTTACATAATACGCGACCGCAACGCCACATTTAATTTGGTAAAATCTTGGCGTTTACTTATATTTTCTAAATAGCAAGCATTGAGGTATGACTTATCATATTGACCATCTAAGAAATATTATTTTTATAGAAATATGCCACTGCAGCACCACCTACAAGTTGCATGAAATATTCTGTTTCTCTCACATTTTCTAATTAAAAATCAGTTAAATACGATTGTTTTTATTTGGGATCTGGCAAATATTTTTCTTATAAAATACTTCTTATTAACTCCCTCTCTCCCGACAGGTGGTGGTGTGACATGTTCGGGGTGGTAGAGTATCGGTTCATCTCAGATAGTCCGTGATAACACCATCTTTGCTATAGAGCGAACAGGACGGTGCTATACGTAAGAAAGAAAGATGTGGCCGTGTCACCGCGGCCACAATCTGGCATCTCTAGTTCATCTCACTCATCCAATCTCCAGTTGGTTCGGGAAACGGAAGTTGGGCGTTGAGTGTTGTAGTAAGTGGGTTAATTTAATGTGGGGAGCTATTGAGTGTGCCCCATAAAATTACCTCTTATCATCTTTTTCAAATACGGAGAAACGACGTTCCAAACTATAGATTTTGCAATATTTTTACTATTGGCGATGGAGAAGAAGAAAAAGACGTATGTAGTGCTGGCGAAACAAAAACCTTTTTTATTTGGTTTTTTTAACTTGATCAGATACATTACCGTATTCTTCGATACGTATATTGCTAATCAATGCTTGTCTAAATAGAAAACTTTTCCTTATTATGAAAATAGTAATTTAGTAATAGGTAAAATGACTCACAACGAATTCACGTTTTTAACTAGTTTATTGAGTTACTTTGTACAATAACTCGAGTCGCGATCCTTTACAAAGCGAAATGTCTCGATGACGAAATTCGGTGATCAACTGACTCTTTCATCCGTTGCTAACCGATTTTTCGTTTCGAACATACGCAATACATTTTTCAATTTCTCGAATTCGTCGAGGACTCGAGGCGCCGATGATGATCGATGCGCTTTGCGTTACAATAACCGCGCCGAACCCTTGCCGAGCCAGACGATTTACGATCTTCAAGCATATGTTAACCGACATATGCTTGATCCGGAAAACAGACTTTACAAAATCTTGTCTTATTTTAAGAACGCGATCAAATTTCATGATTCACGTTTCATACCTTTTGAATTTTTTCCCTTTTCTTTAATTGAATAACTTTCAATGTTTATAAGATTAACTCTAACCACATAAGATAACACAGGGAAACAAATTTCATCATATTAATTAAATTTCTTCTCAATTTTTTGAATCCGTAAATTAGAACATACTAAAAAAATTCCAATGCTTTCTTTTCTAATTCATCAGCATCCCTCCTTCTTTCGCAATTCCTAACTTAAGATCGCAAAGAAAAACCTTTTCATAACATACTTTACATTTCTTGTCTAATTATTCAACACTTAAATTAGAACACCAACAGAATTTTCAATGTCAATACCTAACTGCCCAAATTTCCCAATTACAACTTTCTTTTCTAATTCATCACTGTTACTCCTTCTCCTGCAATTCATACTCCCATCAAATTTAAAACCTTTCCCCTCCTCAAAGTGTTTTCAAAGTGAGGTACATGTTAAAGTCCTATAAGATCCCCCACCTAAAAGTGTGTTGAAAGTGAGCTGGCCCTACTACTGTTATCGAAAAAAAACGCATTAATTAAACTTAATGATTTAAAGATTTTCCTTGCACCACTAAATAACAAAAATTATGCATGTTGATTACAAGACGAGTATTTTCGTAAATGAATTTTGACATTTCTAAAAATTACACTAACATAATTTAAGGATATGGTTGTATTCAATAACTAAAGTTCGAATGTAGACCATTTTAAGATCTACATGTAACAATAAGAAATGTCTATACATTTTATTATAAATAAGCCCTTACAGAATTTGTCGCTTTCCGAAAGTTAAAAACTTTCGTAGACTACAGTTTTTTTAAATACATTCAAAATTTAATTTCAGAATGCTAATAATCTCGACGACGATACTAAAATCCTAATATTAAACCTAAAGAAACACAATGAATCGAAACCTGTTGTTAAAAATAAAAACTCAAAGACAATATATATTCTCTTACGAATGTAGGGTATCGAACTTTTTTCAGAACAATAAAATTATTTCCAAAACTAATGTTTTAGTTGTCTCAGAAGACGAATCAAACGAGATTCAAGAACAAATGTCTGCCAGTGATGAAAAATATTCAGACAAATCAGAGAATTTAAGGCCTCAAAAATTTAATAAATATTGTCAATTAAAAACTGCGTCAAAAGCAATTTAAAAGAACACCTCAGATGAAACTGAAGTACTTGAAGATCTTAAATGATAATTTAAAAATTATTATTGCATTATTAATTTAAAATAATTAAAAAATGTAGTTTTTTCTAATATTATATATTTATAGCTTTTCAGTTGTCAATAGATAAATGGAACAGATGTGATGAAATAAAGAAAACGAATTCTTCTAACTTTTTAATTTTGATGATTTGTTTGAATAATTCTGAAGTATATACTGGTAATAATTTCTTATTGACGATTTATCATTTTTTGACCCTCAACATTTTGCATTAATCGAAAAATGACGAATTAATTAAGCAATGATTTGAAAAATGATCATCGTTTGAAATCAAGGTGAGAATTATATATAACAAAGAACAACAGTTGAAAGATTTGCTTCTAACATTTTCAGGAATGCGCGAGGAATTAAAATTAAAGAATGCACCTGGAATCAAACTGATGAATTCCGTATACATTGCAAAAGAATATTACCCCATGAACAATTTGGAACAATTCACTGCAGTGAACACAAAACTTCACAATGAATCGTGAGGTATACTCGACTTTAGTCATTTTCATCCGTGAAAGAAATTGCTTGTCTTCTATGTTACATTCGCTATTTTTCGCAACAAGGACACATTACCTAAATTTTTACTGAGTTTTTTGCACATCTTGAGAAAATATGAATTACAAACATATCATTAAATCAAATTAAGAAACTAATTTTTTTAAGTATAGTTGTTTGTACAATTTCAGTTTTTAATTATGTTTTTGTTCTTTGTTTTCGATGAAAGTGGAGAATATGTAATTACAAACATTTAAAATTATTATACCTATTATTGCATCTCAATTTATATTCATTTTAATCAGTCATACATAATTTATATAGTGGTTAATTATGTAATATTAAAATATATATAAATATCGTTTGTTTAAATCATATTGTTTATACACAAATACATTATTAAATACTTGCTTTAAAAATAGAAACATAATATTCACAAATAAAACAATAAAAACTCAGCCTGAATTAGAAATAAAAAAAACTATTGTGAGAAATTTAAAAAAAAAGTGGAATCCAAAAAGCGATATTAAAGTTTTGAAG
>JABFQD010004345.1:0-11920 GCA_022817045.1 Psix sp. ZL-2020 | reverse complement strand
TTACATAGTTGTAATAGAAAGTTGAGTTTGAAAGTTAAGAAAGGGGTCAATAGGAATATGAGAATTTCTGTGACTATGTCTAGGTCAATGGAATGTTGTCAAAAAAGAATCAAGTCCGAGTATAGTTAGTTATCAGTGAAATTACCAATATAGTTGATGTTTGCAGAGATTAGTCATATTTCTGATGATATTTACTGATCTTTTTTAGAGTTACTGACAATCTATATATATGTAGAAAAATAAAACCATCAGTAAATGAAATATTTAATGAAAGGTGATCTTAATTTTAAGGAGTTGCCGGTAGAATGTAAATTGAACCCACAATCGCAAAATGATCGCCAAGTTTTATTTAAGTGTATAGTGTGATTCATTTTCTTATTCTCTTGTTGGAGTACTGCAATTATATTTTTGATTCCTTCTACCACATTTATGCGTACTCCATATAGATGTTCGAATATATTTAAAGGCGTCGAAGTTAGTAATAGCAAATAGAAAGAAAAATTGAATTAACGAGGTCAATAGATTAAGATTTGTTCTATTAAAAGTTTGGTAATCGTTAGGCCAAATTTTTTCTTCCTGAGAAGGGCATGGCTAGCAGCCTATAGTCATGCCACATTTATGTCAGTATCATGCCAATTCCATGCTACTACCCTGCCAATACTATTCCATTACCATACTATTGCCTTGCCGCTGCCTTGATACTGTTATTTCCATGCCAATGCTATGCTGTTTCATGTCATTGCTATGTTATGGTTTGGCCATTAACATGTCACTACTCTCCCTTGCTATACCATTGCCTTGCCATAACCGTATGTTGACCATGTCATAGCCATGCTAAAGTCACGCTATTAATATGCCATACTTAAATTTGTGCTTATCTAAGACTGTATGATTTTTCTCAGTAAGACTAAAAAAACTAAAAAAATGCTATACGATGTTTGACTAGCCATAATAAAATTTTTTTGCATGTTCAAAGTCGGCAAAAATTTTAAACAAAATTTTTTTTTGTTTAAATTCTCTCAAAATCAATTGTTGAGATTCAGAAAGTACATTTATGTTTTCTGATAACTCTTTTTCTCGTGACAGAATGTCACACGAATCAAGGCAGTTATTTTGATTTTTGTAAGTATCCTGGAAAATTTGTTTTTTAAATTAAAATTCGGGTTTACGTTTAAAATATATAACTTAAAAAAATATTAAATATTAAATTTGCGAATGTTCAGTGTCATCATTTTTTAAGTAATTCATCATAAATGTCAAATGCATACTCGATCTAAAATGATAATAAATTTATTTTGTATATATAGTACAAAATGTTTTTCTTGCAATTTAATTTAAGAAATTTACGCTTCTAGATTTTAATCATTGCAGTATCAAAATTCTCATGGCTCGTACAGGAATGTCTCCGAAGGGTGATTTGCAGGCAGAGTCGGAGTATGACATAACCAGGGCTCTCGACCCCTTTATTTCGAATTTTCATAAGGTTAATTTGCTCAATTATGTGAAAGCAAACCAAGCTAACTCACCTAATCGTAGATGCAACAACAAAACCAAGAGACCTCGTAAAACTCAATCTGACAGCAAACCTGAAAACGGTGATACTCACAATTTTTCAGTGGAAGAGGATATGATTGTTGAACATAACCTTGTTTCTTTTGAGACTTCTACCCTTCCGTTAAACTCTCAAGAACTCAACAATAATTTCGCTCCCTAATAAGAAGCACTAGTAAAGAATATTTTGATTGATTCTGTAAACAAAATGTCTTCGGTTCTCAATCTCTTAGAAACAAATAAATCACATCTTTACCAAAACATTCCTCTCCCGTTCAAAATAGTCTAATTTATAACTGTTCAAATAGTCCTAGTAAATCTCTATTTATTTATAAAACTTTATGCATAATTACATTTTATTTTTCGTTTTCTAATTACTTACACTGCGTTTTTCTTTCACTAATACATTATTGCTTCAGATTTCATGACAGAGTTAAATAAATGCCAGTGAAATTGCAGATCTATCTCAAATAAATCAATTTACTTGCCATCATCAAGCAGCACAATATTGACATAGACAGCTTTTCAGAAACTTTTTAAAAATCTGATAACAACTTCTGTTTACTTAGCTTTGATAAAATTTCCTTTGAAAGAGATCACACCCAGGGAAGAGGGGTTGCATTTTTCATCAGATATGGCATTCAATTTAATTATCTAAAGCAAGAACATTCCAACTTCTTTAATTTTTGTCCATTTAATTCAGTCGAAATACTAGGGGCCAAAATACACCTTGTTAGTGGTAACTATAACTTCATTAATCTGTTCTCTATTTACAACCTCCGCAGGGCATGCCATCTCATATCCTACAAATAATTTAAAAAAAAAATTTCCTCTTTGATAAACTTGATAATTCTATTATTATGGGCGACTTCAACGCCAAAAACCCTCTTTAGCCTATGTATGAGACTTCGGACAGAGTAGGTAGCAGCATTGAAAATGCCCTTTTATCAACTAACGTGATCTGTTTGAACGAGTTATCTCCAACGCATGCATATAATGGCGATCTTTCGCGTAACTTCCTTAATCTTACTTTTGCCTCTCCAATCTTTAAATAATACTCCTCTTGGAAAACCATGGATTTTTACTATAATAACGACCACACCCCTATAACATTCTCTGACATGAATTTTTTCAATAAAATAATTCTCGACTCACTCTCAAAATCTGGTGCTTATACCATCAATAAGTCTCACAAAAAAGTGCTCTTTCTTATGATGTTGAGATGATGAGTGCGACTCTATGATGACACATAAGATAGAGCCTTACAAGAACTAGAAAAACAACCCCACGCCCCCTATCAGTAAGTGTGTAAATCCAACAGGAAAGCTATTAATAAAAAGAAAATAAACAAATTAAAAACCTTCTGCTCTTCTCTAAACCGTAACTTGAACCCAGCAAAAATTTGGCAATTCATAAACAACTTGAAACGCAAAAAAGAATCTGCTGCATTCCCACCCCGGCAACAAAATTAATTAAGACATAATACTGGAAAAATTCAATAACTTAGTATGTATCAACCAATTTCAACCCTTCCAAGATATTTTAAACAAAGAATCAATTCTCCTACAGTCTTACACAAACAGTAATATGACCTTCAATAATATTTTAACCCAAGAAATTACCCTTTCAGAATTTCAATGCGCCTTTTCATCTTTTGAAACCAAATCTGCTGTCTGCCCAGACCTTATTAACTACATCACCCTGCAAAAATTTCCTGAAACATTTCTCACATTCCGATTGTCAATCGTTAATCAAATTTTGAAGTCTCACACCATACCTACCTGCTGGAGACAATCTTTTTTAGTACTCATCCCTATACCCAACAAATCGGATGTTTATCTGATCACATTAGGTATCATCCCTGAAATCCAATTCGATTGCAGAATAGGCAAGTCAGTTCTTGATTCTGCATGCATACTCACTACTCATGTCAACCTCAATATCTTCTTCGATAGAGCTACACAAGCGGCTTTCCTTGACTTAAAGAGCGCTTTCAAGGGAATCGACCCTGTTGGGTAAATTATTAATACACATTGGTTGTTCGAAAGAAATAGTCATGTTCATCTATGAATTAACCAAATTTTGTATTCATCATGGGTATTCCGAAGAGTCCCCCATAGGCAGCGGTTCTGTTGAAAGAGGCGTACCACAGGGCAATATTCTCAGCCTCCTATTATTCAATATATTTTTATCAAAAATAATCAGCTTTATCTTCAACCGTACAAAGATACTTCTGTACGCTGACGGTATCATCATATACACCTCCTCCACTAACATCATTGACATCTTTTTTAATTTAAATGACACCCTGAAGGAACTCAACTCCTACTTCCAACAACAAGCCCTTGAGGTAGCCCTCAACAATTTCAAAGGTATTTTACAAGTCAAGCAAAAACCACCTCATTAGAAAACATAACTTCAGCATCCAATTAAAAAACTCGGAAATAGACATCGTAAATAAGGTCAAATATTTAGGCTTTCACCTTGATTCCAAACATAAATGGTCATCACACATTAGAGAAATTAAAAGAAAGGCTTCTAGTGTTTCAAATGTCTTTAAATGCGTTAGCAGTATAAAATGAAGTATACATTCGTCCGTAAAGTACAGTATCTCGAAAGGGCTTACCAGTTCTCTTTTAAACTGGGGTTCCATTCTGTTCACCAGTTATAAAGACAATCCAAAACTGCTCCTAGATCACATACACAATCTGCCGGTATTCGTCTTTCTCTTGGTCTTATCAATACTACCCCATAAACATTCTCTTGACTGGTGAACCATCCCTGAATATTAGAAGATCATACTTCACCAAAAAGTTTCTGAGCAAAATTTTTGCTCAAAAAATTACTCTTTTAGATTTACTTAACTCCATTATTGATAACAGAAACCAAGACCATAACAATATTTCCTCTATCGATTCCACCTATTCTAACAAAAAAGAATCCTTTAAGGACACAATTGTCTAGAAATATCTGGGTCATTTTAATTTTGACTATAACTTGAGATTTTGCTGCATAATTGGTGGAATCGACCTTTCCACGGGCACGGAACTGATAAACAGCCAAAACCCCAAAAATAGTAAAACAGTAAAAAATTGACAGAAAAAGTCATCTTTAAAAGTCTCTTTTAAAGCTTTCACTAACAACTTACATTCTATCTTCAACGCAGAACCTTTTGTTATCCTTGAAGCTATCAAATTCATCATTAATCGCAGAATTAGTCTTTCAGTCACTTGCTCCGACTCCAAAAGCGTTCTCCATGCCCTTTGGAATGATGATCCGAAAGGCAACGCAGACCCTATTATTTACCTAATTAAACAACTTGTTTCCGAAGCGATTAATGTATCTTTGAATATCGCTTTTTGTGGATCCCAATCCACAGGGGCAAAGAGGGTAACGAGCTAGCCGACAAACTCGCGAACGAATCATTGTCTATTCATAACTGTTTTCGGAAAAAATTTATTTCTATAATCTTGTTGCTAAAATGAAACTAGAAGCTAGACGAGCCAGTGCAACCTTGTTTCTTAATTAAAGCCATTTTAAAGGTAGAGAATACTTTTCACTGAAAAAAAAACAAATACATCATAAATAAACTTTGGTGGCATTCTAAAAAAAATTCAAATGAAGAACCATTACTTTCATCTCGAGAATTAGGTCGGGCCATACCCGTCAAAAGGATGATCTCTCCGCGAAACACCTAACAGATTTTCCTCTATGCGATTGCGAGGTGGCTTTGTAAGACCTCAATCATTCCTTCTTTAAATGAATAACTTGCACTGTTTCAACATCGATTTACTCTTAATACAACTATGGACTAAAAATCAAAACATTGTTTTCAACATTGAAAACATTGCGTTCAATGGAAACGTTGACAAATGGAACACCCTGAAGAAGTTTGCAGATGAGAAGAATAACTTTATCTCATTAAAATATATTTTCGGAACGTCTCTGTTACTGCGTTCTAATCACACTTGAAGCTCGATGAGAAATATCTAACCTACCTGACGAGCTATACTAGCGTTCAGCTGTGCTACCAATTATCTGGCCAGCGGCTTTAACCATCAAAGATAACAACCATAACAACAACAACAGATACCAAATATGAAAAGTTGTATTTTTGGAGGTTTCTATTGGGAAATTAATAAAAAATTAGACACTTGATGCATATCTAAGATGGCGCTGCAGTCGTATGTTTATGTAAAAATAATATTAGTTAGATGCAAATTGAGACAAATTGTTTTTTTTGTAATTTTTAATTAAGAAACATATAAATAATCAGACGTTCTATGCAAATCAAAAGTGGCACTGCAGTCGCATATTTCTGCAAAAATAATGTTTTTTAGATGTTTAATATGATCAGTTATATCTGAATGGCTTCTAGCTAGCTAGAACATATGGGTGAAATGTATGATTCCATGTAAATTGCAGATGGCACTGCATTTATATATTTGTGAAAAATTTATGTCTGCTAGATAACAAATCAGAAACGTATCACTTATTTTAATATCTTACTAGAAAATATAAGTGAAATAGTACACTTTATGCAATTTCTTGATGGCCCTGTAGTCAAATAAGATATTTAATGTTATACAAAGATAGCACAGCAGTATAATTAATTTCGCATACATTGTTCAACTTTTCTATTCAATGTATCCAGAATGATTACAAAATATTTCCAAAAAATAAGTGATATAACTCGAAAAGTCAGAAACTAAATTGTTGAGGCTGAGTATAAAAAATGTATTATACGTCGACTATCTACATTAAAATCAATATAAACATCAAGAATATATATGAATAAGAAATATAAAGTTTAAATATTTATTATTTCATACAATGAAATTAAAAATTAAAAAAACCTTCAAATATAGAAATTTGTAATGTATTTCAGGACTGTCCAATAAAATTAATATGAGCCTCAATAATTTTAATCCAAAATAACATAAATTTTGGATACATCCGTTAACTCAATTAAGAAAAAAGTAAGCTAACCGTTTTTGTTAGCTTGCATTATATGTTATAAAATGTTTTAATCACAAAATCTAATATTCTGTCATTTGGTCAAAATTCAAGTTTTATTGGATTAAAATTATTGAGGTTCATATTATTTTTGCTTTCCCGAATACATATTTTTTTCAATATTACTTATAAAAATATGATTATAAATATTAAGTAAATACAACTCATGTATGGATAAATTTCGTATTTATTAACCAAATATTTAGTAAATAAAACATTTTTTCGAATTTATAATTCAGTTGAAAATAAGTTTTGAAGTTATATTGTTTAGGTATCCGATGTGACCCGCATTTAACCAGTCACGTCTGACATAAATAAAATCAATTCAAAACAAAATGTCTTTAACAAGGTCATATTGTAAACTACTTTAGTTATACTATATAGCGATAAAAACAAGAAAAGTCGTAATTATACTATAATATTATAAAAAATATATGATGACAAATATTATGTTCCAAGATCAATTAGAATATCCATTAGACATCATTTAATAAATATTCATTTTTTTAAAGTCGATTTAATTCGCATAAATAATGATTATAATGTTTTAATACATAAATTTATTCAGCTGTCCGGAAAAACCATACACGCGACATCGAATAATCGGCACATATCCAATATCCTACCTGGTTACCTTACTTATAAATATCAAGAAATATAATAATGTTGGACACTTTAGGTAATGTGTAAAAATAAATGTTATATTTTCTAAAAAAAATGAAAAGATAACCCTTTGAATGTCATTTTTTACCAGTTATACTGAATTTTTTCTACTAAAATTAACTTTAAAAATTAAATACGATTACTTATTAATAATTCAAAATAAAATCCAGTTTTCTTGTAAAAATATGTAAAATAAATAAAAAAAAACCGCGCTTTTATCATTAAATCAATTTTCAATAACCTAGTAAAAATCAAATCAGGCCTTCCATACAAACAATTTAGTCTACATCGGTGTAAATTTTAAAATAAAGTGATTGAACACCGTATTTTCATTTATCAAGCTATATGTTATGGCAAACTGGCGTGAGCCATTGTCTAAACAATTAGAATACAAAAAACTTCCTACGGGCGTCTATAAGGATCTAACCAGACAAAACAAATAATAAAAAATTTATTTTATAAGCATTATAAATTCGCCTTATAATTTTGATTTATACTCTGAAATTCTTGTTTCTAGTTCAACCGCGAGGGACGCTACCCATTTTTGTTTTCGAATAGCGTGAGGCCTTAGATGACTAATAGAAATTTAATTTTTGCAAAGCAAGAATGTGATTAAAAGTTTTGAATTGAGGATTCGAAAGTTTAGCTTGATGAAAGAATTGTCGTCCGTAGCTATCTAGAGTAAGTGATATATTAACGTGAATAATTTTATAGTATTTATTTTTTGTAGGTCGGGTTTTAAGTTTTATTTCGTTTGTTTCTACAACACTGCAAAACTGTTCCAAAAAAATTGAGTAGAAAGAACAAGAGTGGAGAAAATGATGTTTTACAACATAAGTATTAAATTGCCTAATAAAACTATATTGAACTTAAACATACATTTTGGTTCAATACATAAGTTGGATTATTATCTCGGAGGCTTGTAGGTTAAATTCTCGGACAGTTGATTAAAAATTAAGTTTATTGGTGAAAAAACTATATCTTATATATATACTATATCTTACCAATTAGGTTTCCCAATTAGGACCAAAGCAATACCAAACGTTACTTACGAATAGGGGTCTAAGAATAATGAAAATTTGGGATTCAATTATATAACAAAAATATCTAATCAGGGAAATACTGTAGCTTGATTATATAATATATATTTTTTAGTTGAGCACGATATTTTATCCTTCTTATAAAAATAAACATGTTTTGTTTTTAAGTAAGATAAAATTGTTTAATAAGAAACATTTGAACTGAATTAACAAATCTTTAATTTTGGCAACTTCTAGTTTGGCATTACATACTTTCATAATAGCCATCAACGTTGGTTTATATCACGTAATTCGATTTTGTTCATCGATTAATATCATAGTAAGAAATCATGACGTTCAAACAAAAAATTTCGAACATCCGAAACACCCAACTTTCTTATTTCCAGTTTTTTTCATAATTTGTCCAATATAATGGCCCATAAATAATCTATAATATACAAAATGACAATATCTTGAAATTTTGATATACAGGGTGTTAACAAAGTAGCGGGTTGGTCGAATATTTCACGAAATTCACATCAGATTAAATTATTGAAAAACAGAGGTTATACATATTTTCACTACTAGGAAAAAAAATTACTCACAAATTACCAATTTTTGCTATTTCTCCTCAGCAGTCAAATATATTTTCATGGTCACTTTTAAATGGCCCCGGTACCACAAAAAGTGGCTCTTTTACAACAAGTGTCATACCAAAAAATTTGTATGTCACTCAGGCATGATGACTAACCCCTTACCGCTATATTTATTGACCAGGAAATAAATTATTACAGACTAACGATTAAAAGTCTTACAAATGTTCAAATAACGTAATGAATGGGTGTTTGTTTATTTACGACATAAAATGTGGTACGTCACAGTATGTCACACAAAAACGCCCAAATGGAGCTCGGGTTGGCAAAGCGAAATTTTTGTAGTATAATATACTTTTGTTTGATACTTGCCTCTTATCTTGTCATAACTTTTAGTCCAGAGATAAAAGTTCTGACTTTTATTTAAACATATTTTTGTTTCAATAATAATTTATGCCTAAAAAAATTTGCAAAATATAAGATATTTTTATTAGGTATGTCAAAAACGAAAATTGTCTTAAATCCCATCCAAGGTACTACCTGCATATATGTTATGAAACAATATGCAGGAAATTTTAGATACCGTTCTTACATGCACTCTGTACATGAATTATTTTTCTATATATTTTAAAAGATAATTTTCTTAATTCCTTCATTAACTACTAAAAATTGCTTAAAATATCTCGGATATTTCTACGTAATCTTCTCAAACTATACTTACAAAGACTATAGAACAATATGTTTAGTAAATATATTATACAAAGAGGTTCAAGTTTATTATATATTTAGGAATGGACACTGTAGGATTTTCAAAAATTACTCTAGGAATATTGGATTATTCCGAAAAACTTTTACATATATATAGCTTTTTTACATGCTTTTGCAAAATTTCTAGTATATAAATTTGACGAAAATGGGACAGAAATCAGACAATTTGTCATAATATAGAAATATATGCACATGATGGATTAGCCTTTATTCTAGTGAATCATGTCAAAGAAAATTCTGGTATCTGTATAAAAAAAATTATAAAATGAACTTGATTTATGTCTAATACTTATTATTGTATATATACAATTAGATATGTATATATTGCAAGTCACTAATATTTGCAGTGAGAATGCCAGAAGTAGAAAACTTACAGTATCATCCGGACATCATACTGAATTGGGAATCTATGTGATGCTGTGTTGCAAAGATTTCGACGCACGAACAACCTTTCGGAAAGGTGACCTAACCGGTTCCAAATCGTTGTTACTCAGAGCTATTCTAGAATGGCTTCTTTTAATTCCAAAACAAGTGAAAGCACATATAAAAGTCATATTTTGCTATACTAGAAACGAGATAATTAATTTGAAAAAGAAATAGAACCATAGAAATAGAAAGAAAAAGAAATTACAAAAAAGCAGAGTAATTTACAATTATTGTTAATTTTCACTAAAATTGTGAGGCAAAACTTTATGTAGACATATAGTAAGCTGTTGAACGTTTTAGCTCGGACAATTTAAATGTATGATATATACTTAAACAATAACAAAGATTTTATACTATGTCAGAATTATTTCAGTGTCGCTATCAATAAAGTTCTTTTTTGAAAGTAATCATAACAAAGTGAAAAGTACTAATTAGAGGGAAATATTTACACTCAACCTTCCTGAAGCTGAACTGCATCAGTCAAAGATATCGATATAAAAAGAAGCTGAAAGAAAAAAATGGAAGATTTTCATCAGTACAACAGATGTTTTAAGTTAGCTTAACTTGAAATCATATTGGATCAACATGATGACCAAGTTGGCTAAGAATTTTTTTATCAGCATTTTTTTAACTAAATTTTTTTTTTAAATTTTTCACACATTATCAATTTAATTGGCTAGGATTTGATCATTCTTCATTGTTATAATATCCTTTTCAATGTGTTCTTGAACGTAATTCTATTATTACTGCAAATTTCGAATGTAAAATAATATTCATCACCATCAATTTTCCTACTTTTTACTGTTTTAAAAAGAGTTATTATTATTGACTTTTAAAAATACAGAGCATAACAATTGAACCTCGTTAAATCGATGAGTAAGATTACAATTTCAATTCATATTTTATAACAAATATCATAGTTTCTAATAATTTATAATATATTTGCCTTAAAAGTATACATAGGCATTTTGAAAGATAACGATTATTGTGAAAATCGTTCATAAAGTTAATTTTTGAATAAAAAAAAATATCTGAATAAAAATTTCTCAGGTTCCGTTGAATCCTCCTAAGATATGGAAAGTGAAATGTGCCAATTCGAGTTTTAATTTAGCGAATTAACTTTGGTCTTTAGATTTTAGGTGATTCATCATTAATACTGTAGAATAGTTTTCCCCATAGAAAGATGTTAAATTGTAACATGTAAGTGGTAATTAATAATAACACAAAAAATTCACAGTAATAAGGCAGATATTGCCATTCGCATCCAAATTTGTTGGTATTGTGATTGAAAAAAATATTATAGTTAACTTCTGTTTTAAACTTGATACTTCCTATTCCTACTTAAAGCCAGCTTCATCCGAGATAAGATGATTCCTAAAAACCACGTATGATCTAAATAATTTGCATGTTAATGTTAGTTTAAATTTTTTTAAATATTAAGTAAAAATCTGGCTTAAGTTTTGTATAAAATTTACGTAAATTTATTTCTCAAGGCTGATGTGAACAGCCTACGAGTTTCATAAACTTCTTCAATTAGAAAGCATTAATAATCATAAATCAAATAAGAACGCTTTGTAAAAAATATTTTAAAAATTAAACTCTGTATGTTCAAAAATATCATTTAAGTAAAATGATAACAAAAAAAACTTTAACAAAAATAAATTTTTGGTTTGCAAGAATTATTCTTAATTATGAATTCATTTTATTTGAATATGAGTTTATAACAATCTAATACATACTAAATGATTCCCAATATAAAAATAAGAAAACAAAATGACATCAAAATCAATAATAGAATAAACGTAAAATATATCACGTTTAAAAAAAGATATTTTATAATTTATAGGCTATAGTTTTATATTTTATTTATGTATTTAAATAAGA
>JABFQD010004344.1:0-11922 GCA_022817045.1 Psix sp. ZL-2020 | reverse complement strand
TATGGTATTATTATATATTTATATTGAATCAATGAAAATTAAAATTTCATATTCTTTCATACATATTCAATTTTTATATTATGCATGATAAAATTATTTTCAGTGATATGTTTACTACAAAAATATTTGCCGCTGTGTTTCAAAAATGGCAGAAAGATTTGTTTTTGATGCAAAAAAGATAATTAGCAGCAGAGACAATATCACTACATCACGTGATTTTGACACCCAATAATCCGTAAAATAAAAAAATGCCTCGTCAGAAACGATGTTTTTACAATGCCGTCATTACGATAAATCGGAAACGAAACTTCGATGCGCTGAAAATCGATCTAAAAACCAACTTTCGTCTAGCAGCTTTATGGCACATAATCACTATGTTTATGGTCATAATGCATTGTGTTTACTTTACCGAGCTTACTCATTATTTTTTCGCTTTAAATTTTTGTTATTTTTATTTCACGTATAAATTTAACAACTGATTGACGGAAATGTATGCATATTTTTTCAAATGTATATTATATTCACATGCTGTGAATCATTGCTAAGCGTAATTCAGAAATTAAATTCACTGAATTATTAGTTCATACAATAATGTGTAGTTAATATATTATACGCGAATCATCAAATAGAAATTGCACAAACAAGAGGAAAGTCAACATAGAGAAGGACTCACAGTTTCCAATACGGATCACCAAATATCTTCTCGATAAAATGCTTCATTTATAAACAAAAATGCAATAATAACGAAGTAAGAAGCAATATTTTTACTACATAAAATATGGAGTTTTGTTATATTTGAATTAAATTTATTTAACTAGAAATGTTCACTTCTAAATAAATATTATCCACGTATAATTAGTATAAACTAATCTCTTGACATTCATAGAGAATAAGTTATACGTATAATAAAAATCCATTATTCTTATATTTATATAAATTACAGACAAAATAAAATCGAATCATATAAAATTTAAAACCACACAGATTTTACAAAATTTAATTAATCATTTCATAAAAAATCATATAATGCTTGTATGAATTCGAATGTTAAATTCATCAGTCTCTAATATTGTAGAAAATTTTCGGTAATATTAATTTAAAAAACATCGAAATAATATTATATAAACATACTATACTAAAAAATGTAATGCAAATCTTGTTGAATTATTCCATTCTGATAAATATGAATGAAACACAATCACTTATGTTTGCATAATATGAATAAAAATAAATTATCGAGCATAACCATAATAAAGAAATAATACATGTGTTTGCTTAACAGAAATGTTGAACAAAATGTTTAATAAATAGCATTAAAAAGCATTGTTGTTTTTATAAGTTTAATTGTTTTTTTATCGACTTCTGCTTCAACAATTTACTAAATTTATCAAAATTTGCTTTTCTATAAATAGCATTGAATTTCTAAAACATAAGTTCAATGAATTAATATAATACTATACATATTCGATCACACTTTACATATCTTCGTCGACACAAGTTCGACCGAAGTGTGAAATACATTTTGCTTCCTGGATACATATGAACAGTATATACGTCATATATATTTAGATCTCAAACTATATGGACACGACCAATGTATGCTTCATTTTATTAGGGTTGTAAAATTATCGTACGCATAATCCCATACATTATTTTTCTAAAACATAAATAATAATAATTCATAGAAAATAAATGTCAGAGAAAACATAAAATGATAAAATGATGATACATTTATACGAGTTTAAACATATTCATATTTAGTTTCTACTAGTCGCGTTTAGAGCTGCATATGAATTTCCTCCTGGTGTACCTGCCATTCTGTCTTTTTAACCTTGAAATGAATTTACGACCTAAAAGCGATCGTCACTTGTCCAAATGTCAAAACAGACGTCAAAATGTCAATACGATATGAACACTATAAATTCACTAGCTGAGACCTGTGCATTAATCGAATGGACTACTTTTTACAACAATTTCGACCCCGTGAGCATGAATTGGAGGATTTGTACAAAAGTTTCTCAGAAGTCCGTCAAAAGTTCGCACAACTCGAGAGCGCCTTTGAAATCAATTTGAAATGTCAACAAAACCGGGAAAATGAGTTCAATCTTCAGAAATTTAAAAGCCAGGGTGAGAGGTCAACCGGTTCTTTCGGAAGATGCTTCTATACTTCGTAAACATTATGTACATGTAGGTTAAGTAGAATCATTTACTATTATCTCAAAAAATCTTAATGATAATTAAGATTATTTTACGGATTAATGTTTCTGACAGATTTTCCGTCATTCAAAAATGATAAATTTTCTTTCAATATTAAACAACTTTCTGATGTAACAAGATGTTAAAGCTTAAGAAAAGTATTTCATAAGTTGTAAACTTGTAAAATGTAAGCATCTCAATTAATTTTCTTGCAGCTTAACCTAGAATGTTTAAATTGAAAAAATCGTCAAAAAGGAATAGGGAATAAATTTCATTGGGAAAAAATGAAATTTATTTTGTTACTTCCCACGGTGTATTATGTTCTTAACGCGTTTTAATCGAAGAAGCATGTTGCTGACAGCAGGTTTTATTTATTTTGTTTTCAGAGAAAACGTAAACGGCACAGTGAGAAAAGATGATTTCATATTATAAACATAAAGATGCATTTATATTTATTAAGTTTCATCAAGATTTATGAGCTAAATCAAATTAAAAGTACACTTTGTATGAAAAACATGCAAACGATTAAGTTATATAGCGATTCGGCAATTATATTTTTCTTTCTGAAATTATGGACTTTCTTTTCCTTCAAAATGTTCGAAAGAAGTATGAAATATTTGTGTCTACAAAAGAAGAAAATTAAAGTTTCGGCTTATATGAAATTTTAAATTTCACAATAATATAATGGAAAAGTTCAACGATTGTTTAATCGAAGCACAATATAATAGTAGCAGGAGCAAAATTTTTATTTTAAACTTACAGTTTACTAAATTAAGTAAACTTACTTTTAGATTTATGAACCATCGTCGATTTTCAAAGGCTGCCAATTTTTATAGGTATATTTTTATAACTTCCATCCTTGCACATTTCACTAAAGTACTATCCACATACTATTGATTATTACCTCCATCAAGACTTCTCTCGAATTATATGATATTGGGCATGTCGGTTGAAATATTATTGAGAAATGTTGTCAGTAATATTATACGATAACTAACATTTATTACTAAAAGGGACTACATTAATATTGAAATGTATGAATATTTTTGTAATTTTACTCTCAATTTTGAACGTGTTGAAATGTTTACAAAATAAATTCTTAGTTAAATGTAAAAAACCGGAAACGGAAAATTATCTTTCCATTTTTGCGCTTGAGAAAAATGTTGATGTTGAAATAATGAGATACTAAAAAAATGATTTCTAATTCATAATCCCGGAATTCCGTCGTTCACAATTTTTTTTGTTCTTTATCCATGTCACACTGAATAACAGCACAATCAAACAAGATTAAATGATTTATGATTCTTGAATTCTTAAGCCTTCCACTTATGTTTATTCCACAGAATTTTGCAATCAAAAGCACAAAGAAGAAATTAAATCGAGGACATCGTATGAAACAGCGATTAAAAATCTCTTCATTGAAAAAGACAAATGGAAACGAGCTTTTCAAAAACAAAAAGATTATTACGAAATGTAAGTAGTTAAATTACTTCAGCAGATGCAAAAAATATTGTAACAAATTCAAATGTCAGTCAAAAAACTTTGAAAACTTTTATGACGTGAACATGGTTACATATCAAAATGTTTGTTAATTTATTATCTAAAAAGTAATTATATCCGTATGACACTGAAACGGAAATTTAACGTGGAATCACGAAACGTAGTTTGGGCATGTTTAAAAACATCTTATTCTGCATAACAAAATTTATTAAACATTATTTAAAATCCCCTAAGTCATTACAAAACTTCTAACGCTTATATATGTGCAACCGGAAACTCGTGAGAAGCGCAAAACTATAGTCATGTTTCGACTACAATTGCACAAACATTTACAGTTCCCTTAGTAAATGTCAGTTTCAACCGAGACGCAGCCAGAGAAGTAATTTATTATTGTAACTCTTACAATATATGAACGAAATTATATTAAACTATAGAAACTAGTTAATATTCATAATTTCATATGTACGCGAAAAGCTCATAAATTGGGATCATTAACACTATAAACGAAATTGAACAAAATTCTTTTCAAACTCAAGCCTTCATCTTAGAAACTCGTTACTCTTTCAGAAGCCATCTTTTTCAAAGATACGCTTTCCTTTCAAACTTGAGTCCGGAAGTTAAAAACCAGCAATTGAACGTGAAAAGTTTAATTGGAAATTAGCGTCGCGATATTTGTATTTTCCAGTACGACATGTTTCTACAATACATTACATATACGAATAAAGTAAAATATTTGTCGCGTCAAAAACCCGATTATATGCTGATAATTAGTTTATGTTGGTGAAATTGAGTTTGTTTAGACCGTACAAATAAGACGTTTGAAATTGGTATTCCGTGAACTTATGAAGAGATTTTTGTTAATTAAGAACTGCTGTAATCCATTGTAACATCAAAGCTGGGAATGCTTGTAATTGTAATGAAGTGTAATTACTAAACATAAATTCGTAATAAGATAAAAAGCATTTTTGTAACGTTTGAAAGGTTTCCTTGCGTAATAGGTTTTCAAAATAACATATGAGCCAAAGCGAAATAAGCAAGACATGATGACCGCTCATTAAAACAATCCGTCAGATAAACTGACATAAATGTTTTGCATTACATCGTCGTATTACTGGAAATTAGCTCGAAATGCGGTTACCATCAATTCGGTATTGTGCATTTGCAGATCGATGACTTCGTGTCGCGTATTAACTATCTCTGCATTCTGCATCGTTTGTGTTCCAGACGTATCTCTGCACAAAGTATCAAAAAACAACACACAGATTAATCATGAATATACATTTACGTGTGGCCAACGATGACTATTAATTATTCTTCTGTTTTAAAACTAAGAATAATGAAATATAAATATAATTAAGACTGTAGCAATAATGAATATTAAATGACACGAATTGATATTTAAATTTGATCATATTTTTCATTTCTGTAGTCAGTTTTAATATTTCATTAAGGAATATAAGTTTCTTCAATTCGTCTCTTTATTCTCCCACGATTATTTTTTACTTTACTTAATTTGTAACGGATTATAATTTGCAAAACAGATTTAAAGATTGAGTTTTTCCACCTTTTAGAAAAATAAGTAAATCCATTTAATGATAAAATTAAAATTATATCATCTTTTTTTGCAACTTATTTTTTAATAAAACCTAAAGCATTTATACATTCATGAAATATTTTTTACGTTCAAAATTATTTAATAAAATAACCAAAATGTGAAATATTAAAAACATGTCTGTGTTTACGCTAATTTTGCTTGTTAAAAAATCAAAGATTAAATGTCGTGATTAAAATAAGCTAAAAAAATTGTTTCAAAAATACATATGTTGAATACATGTGTTTGACAAATTATGCCACTTTGAAATATGGCTATAAATACGATACATTTTTCTTAATACATTAAATAATTCAATATTAAATTTACATTGTTCAAGAACATCAAATAAAATTAGAATTTTAGCAGCCAATTGTTCCTCGTTTCTTTTTATATTTGAAATTCTATCATCACTTCATCAACAATAATAATAATATTTGCATTGAAGAATATATTTAACCAGGAAACAGTACCTTACATTTTTGTCGATGATTTTAATTAAATTCTTCGTTTTAGGTTTAAAATAGAGCATGAAGAATACGTAAAATCAATTAAACGCGAGTGTGAAGATATTCTAATAGCGACTCGAAAATCAGCTGAAAAACATTTTAACGAGATTGTGAAACTGTATGAAGAGGCCCGAGAAAAGGTAAATAAAATTGCAATATTCTATTGACTTTCGTCACCGTCCCCGTTCGACTGAAATAATAATAGAAAAATACCAAATTTCCGTATTTGCTATTGTACTCTGAAACGTGAATAAAGATATAGTTAGACTATTAAAATTAATTCTGAATCGCCATTCGGATTGCCAAATATTATCCAAATTAGTGACAGAGTTAGGAAACATAAAATTATTTGAATATAATTGCCTTGTCCAATATTTTGCAATAGAATTCGATATAATTGAAATGTATATCATAACTCGCCAAAATTAAAGCGTTTTAGTTTGCTCGGCATGGTAAATCACGCTTAACAAGTATCACGTTGTCGTCGAAGTATTGAAAACCAGTTTGGAAGTAATTTATACGATGTTTGTGTAGAATTTTCATCGCTAGTTTTATCCTGAAAAAAATCAGGGATATGACACTTGCAAGAAAATCGGGGCGGAATTTGATGATGAAAAATTGAAGCTCAATTCTTTTTCATTGTTCGTGATTTTTGGAGTAAAAAAACGTAAAATTATAAAAACTAGATTCTTTTGATCGAATTCAATTAAAAACTCATCTTTATGTCCCATGTCCACTATAAACTATTCAAACCTTTTTTTTAATCAATTAACAGTCGACGAACTTACAGAATTTTAATTGATTTCACGTTATCGTTCTTTGCAGTTGAAATTAGTCAGCGATGTTAAATGAGTATTCTATTGTACGGTCGCAACCTCTCAATTACTATTGAGGTTATGGAAATTCAAAAACGTTTCCGTTATTGATATCAAAGAAAAAAAATTTTTTTTCAAGTTAATGTGCAAAATGATGAGTTTTTCAAACTTTACAAATATATTTAGTTTGGTAATGATATATTATACCTGGAAAAATAACTTAGAAATACGAAACAATTTAGTCTGCAGATTTATTTGTTTAAATTTGTATATTTAATGTTTTGTGACAGTTAAAATATCAATTGACGATTCATTTGCAGAACATATTTAAATTTCATTTAAAATTTCAAGTCAATCACGTTTATCGTGAGGTTTATATTGTATTTTGATTTTTTTAGCTTTTATTTGGTTCACCAATCATCATTAATATGCAATTTTTGAAATTAATTTTTTACTCTTTGTTATAGGCTATAAATTTTAATGAATATTCGCTTTTGACGAAACGCCGCTAGTTCTACGGCGTATCTTTTCAACTTACCAGAAATAGCTATATATATTTACATAAAAAAACACATCAAAATACCGCACTATCGTGTGGCTATCAATAAAGTCATATAACTGTCAGGAATTTTGCTGTTAAAATGCAGCGAATTTTATATGAGCTTCTCTCTTCACTCACATTTTTATGCATAAAAAGTACTGTAAAAATTTATACAAGCCTAATATAAACGACTTTAACCCACATAAAAAAGCAGTTATAGAAGTGAAAAGTACTATTTTAACAGTGAATCACTAGTTAACTAGAAAAAAACTAAGTCATTCATACAAATATAAATTTTTAATAATAATTTTTATCTTTTTATGTAATTACTATTGAAAATGTAGTATTCATATATTTACATATTTTATATGCTTTTAAAATATTATAAAATATATTACACAAGCTATACATAAGTATATGTAAACAAATGATCAAAAAATTTTTATTTATAACTAGATAAAAGAATAATGTAAATTTGGAGTCATTTTCTTGTTGCTAAAACTGTAAAACCATTAATGATTTTTGCTTAAAACTTTCAATTTGCATTTCTTTATAAATTTTTGACGAGACTAGTTCTTAATCTGATTCCTAATTCAATTGAAGATGTGACGCTTTAGGACAAGCTGAGGACAAAAGTTAGAGCGTCACACACTTTAATTGAGCCCTGTCAGGATCCTATCTAGTGGTAAGTCCAACAAGGTTAGACCTTAATTGGATGTGATCAAAATAATTCGACCGTTTCATTATCAGAACTTTGTAAAAAAAATAAATTGTCTATTAAGATATGATGGCTAGAAAATATTTTATAAATTTAAAATTTACGTCAAAATGTATTTATTTCAATTAAATCAATACTTAAAAAAGTCTTACCATTTTATACAATTATGTTATTAATCATACATTCATCCAAATATGAAAGATATAAATGAAGTTGTCTAAGTTTATAATTGAATTACATTTTACTATTATTATGCGTACACTCGTATCTCATTTCAACAAAGAAACGTCAGTCAATTTCACGTGAATATATCCATACATACTAACAGTTTACAATGCATATTAAACTTTAAATACTGTAAATGCACTCTTGACTTCGAGTGACTATAACTCAGTTCGAAATATCACAAATGGATTTGTAAAAGTATGGCGCAAACTTTTTATCTGAAATAACAATCGTCATTTCATAAAAAAGTCGTAAACCAAACTGTTAAATTCATTTTGTATCTTTCTGTTTTGTCTGACATAACAAATATGAAACTACTGTGGTTATTTCGCAGCTCAAAAAACGGAATATTTGTTTTCTCCGCAAACTTTTCTACTTACACAAGAACCAAAAAAGAGTGCATTATATACGATAAACGTGTAATGAGATTCATGCTTGTCCGCTGCACGGATATCTTTCAATTAAAACAGCAATAATAGTGCAATTGAAAAAACAGGTGTCCGAAAGTGTCCCATTCATATTCGAAATAGGAATTCTGGAAAAGCTAGTTGGATCATAAATTTTTGTTATGCGTCCATAAATGACAATTAATGTTACTGCAATTATGATGAGTGTATTAACTAATAATGAAACACATGGAACTTTCTATGAAGAAAGAAAATCAGCATTATCGTGTGATTGGGCAGGCTAAATTTAATTCACTAATCAGCGCTTATAAACAAAACCTCTTTTTCATTTGGCCGCTATGCTGTAAAAACTATTGCTGTTTCATTTTGAACATTGTGCAGTAATTTTGATTCAGCTAAAACTGTGAAAAAAAATCTGTTGATTATACAAATGACAAAATTCGAATCAGAAATTGTCAGATTTGCAAATAAAAGTAGTTTCTTATTTATAGATAACATTTTCCAATAATACACAAATCACTCATCCATCTTCTGATATGAAAAACCATATGTTCGGTTTATCGACCTTGTGAAATTTTAAGCTGACATAGACTTTATTATCTGTAACGTGTTTTCTACCACTTTCTTGTTGATAAAAACCATATTGATAGATTGGTCATCAGAACATCCAAATTGATCTAGCTTAACCGACTTCAAAATAGGCCACGGTTAAAAGTCAATTTAAACAATGATGAAACAACATTTTGTATATAGAAAGTAATTTAAATTGAATTTCAAGTCAATAACAATAACTAGTCAATCTTCGTCACTGAAATTTAAATGTCGAAAAGTGTCATGTATTATGAATTCTCGAGTAATTTTAACTCTGCCTGATACACTGATAAGCTCAATGAAGCATCAGTAATTAATAATAGAATTTAATTACATCTGCTTGTGGTTCCCGTTGCTGCTAACCACAACTAGGTTTACATATAAATATCCATGTGTAATATAATATGTAATAAATCTTATACTAATTGACAATTAATTTGACACATTTTTACTCTGAAAAATGCATTAACACTTCTGGAATGGTTTTTTTCTCTTACATTTCTTGTGATTCAAAAAGTTAAGCCAAAATTAGCAAGCAATGTAATTTCAGTTTGTTTACAACTTTAACTGCTCTTAATTATATTTTTATTTCAACTAGGACAAAACATTGTAAATTACATTGAATAGCAAACATTCAGTATCATATAACTTTTAATAAACATTTAGTAGTGTTTTTTAAAATTTGTTTATGATTTCAAACTTACACCTGATTAAAATTTTGTTGAATTTGTATTTACTTTCATTTTGAATAAAATTCTTGTCTTTTAACCAATATTCTAATACTATTTTTAAAATTTTCTTAAAATTTGTCATCCATATTTTTAACCTTCTTTGAAACTTTAATTTTATTTGGCTATATTAATAATTATCTTTTCAAAATTAAAAAAAACCTTTTGGAAATTTCGAATTGAATCCTCAAGTTTTTTTTCTACTTATATTAATTCTTTTTCAACTTTCCATCAATCTAAATTATGCTAACTTTGCTACTAACTTTTTAGTAGCTAACTAAACTATGCTAATTAACCTTTTTCCGCTTGAATTTAAACCATCGGTTTTAAACTCTTGCCTCTCATTAAACTATTCATTTTTAAATTTTCTTTAACTTCCTTCAAGACTTTCTAAAATATAAACAATTTCAATTTGTTGCATAATGTAATATATCGTGCTAAATATTTCTCTTTTTGCAATTCAATTCGAACTTTCTTCCATTTCATTTTTAAATTCCACATCTTTTGCTCATCATATCATATAACAATACAATTTCCACTGTAATTTAATAAGCCAGCAATTTTTCTAATTCCATAACTAACATTGCTTTTCCATTCTTGTCTAACTTCCTGTCAAATTACTTTCAAACTTCGAAGCTGGAAGTTGACACACGAAATGGGTTCTTTGTAACGTTCCCATAAAAAATATCAAAAGTTTAGCAATGTAAGCCATAAACTGCCATTAACTTCAATCAAACTTTACAAGTAAAGTTCAGAGAATAAAAATCTCAAATACGAAACAAAGTTAAGGGAAACATTTGAGCAATATGCTAAATAACTGCGATACCACCATCGAATTGATTCCCAAGCATATAAACAATTGCTTCTTAGCAACAACTTTGCAACTTGTCAAGTGGTGAACTTTTTGAATAGCATTCGACTTACAAGAGCAAAAAAGCAAACTTCATGTTCAATATGAAACAGCAAGCGTGTGCAACAATATTCTATATCAGCTAAAACTAAGCCGAGACGTTCTATTACAGCCGCAGCTGATAAGAGGGATATTCATATCTCGAAACTTGCTCGGACTTTAAAAGTACAATCTTCTCTTATCTAGCAAATTAACATCGGAATAAAGATCGTTACTCTTTTCCATGCTTTCTTTTGCTTGTTCAGAAAAGTGCGAATTAAACCAAACAAACAATCTCAGCCCCCTCCCCAACCGATAACCATAAAACCCGACGGCCGAGCCTTCCCGAACAAATTGCCCCGACCCACTAAAAATTAATTAAATCTATTTCAGTCGAACAATCTACAGAATCAGCTGGAGAAAATGGTCTGCGATTTTCAAGGGAATGTGT
The DNA here is from genome assembly GCA_022817045.1 of Psix sp. ZL-2020. Classification (NCBI taxonomy): domain Eukaryota; kingdom Metazoa; phylum Arthropoda; class Insecta; order Hymenoptera; family Scelionidae; genus Psix; species Psix sp. ZL-2020. Next base: position 761 of record JABFQD010004344.1, on the reverse strand, counting down.
CAAGAACTCTGGAACTCGCGAATCTTTTAGAAACACTGCAGAAATTCGATATCAACGTGGAAGTTATTTGCCGCAATACCGCCGAGGGTAAGTTTGAAAGATTCCCAAAAGACGATATCCGAAAAATGCTAATATTTGCGATTCGCCGTTATAGCATTGAAAAATCTGCACAAAAGCGAGAGCGTTTATGCGGAGAAATTGCGCAATTTGCGTCAACTCAGTTGGACGCAGAGTAAGAAAAGTGATACGGACAGCGAAAGAAATGTGCTACGACAACAGAACTCGGTTTTAAGAGACATTGTAAAGGATCTTAAAAGAAAGGTATGTCCGGACAAATGACCAAAATGCGTCACAGCTGTTTTTCAGCGAGTGACGTTTGACCGTCAATTTATTATCGCGTTTAATCTTCCCTCGATTTCGTCGCAAAATTTGCGCGAAGTCAGGCGAAACTTTATGTATGATGTCGTGCAATATACATGAGAGGATGTATATGTATGAGTATATACTTATAGATAAGTGGGACACTTCTGGTAAGTCTAACATAAGGTCCTCAATTCACTAATAAAGGTATGGGTAAGTTGTAAATATAAATTGTTTATCTATCGTGGTGACAAGTGGAGAAAGATACGTTTTAAAATGCCGTTAGAAAGAAAGATCCACAGAAATTTATTACTTTTTCTTTACTTAATTTATTAATAAAAATCAAAATTGAGAGAAAAATTATTATTCTTATAATTTTAATCGAAAATTGAACAAAAATA
>JABFQD010004343.1:0-11923 GCA_022817045.1 Psix sp. ZL-2020 | reverse complement strand
AAGTTAATATGTAATGTTTGAATATGTGTAAGTTACAAATATATATAAAGACGTGTTAATTTTTACATGGATCATTTTGTTTAAAAGTTATTGATGTAATGTACTTCAATATTTACTTCATATAAACAGCACTGGAATAATTTCACTAAAAAATTTTATATTCTTCGCGACACCAAACACTTCAGACCATTCAAAGTTTTTTAATTGATTCTACGAAAACTCCATGATCATCTCCACCATAAACTCATAAAAGTTCGGGTAATCTTTTAACTTTCGAACTGTAATTGTTTATCGCTATCGTTTGCTTATAAAATATTCACTAAGATAACCGTAGAAAAGAGATCGCAAATTCAAAATTTTCCTGGCAATTTATTACATTGCGTGACGAGATAAAGATATTATAAAATTTAGGTTTTAAACGTGTTAAGTGCGTTTATGCAAGGATTCCGTGTAACACGCATCATTTATGGTTTATCAAAAACCAACTCGCTCTTTTTTCTCTCTTATTTACATAACCGGTTATATTTGACGTGTAGTTTTGATAAATTATATCATTTAGTAACATCGACGTTACTTGTGAGTGAAAAAGAAATTCAAGAAAAGAAAAGCCGCGAGGCAAACAACTGGAAATCCCATCAAGTGTAGAAAAATTTTAAGTGTTATTGGAATATAAGCCCCACTCGAAGTTTAGTAATAACGTCGTTTCGAAATAAACTGTCAACGTTGTTTTAATATGGATCGGCGACGTTACTCCAAGTTCGTCAACTTCATGCCAGTGCTTAAATAAAAAACTTCTCTTGTCACAGTTGAAACAACATTATTGAAAAACAAAGATAAAATCGATATCTCTCATTTACCAGCTAATCCTATAAGAACTAAACACATATTTTCAGAATCAATCATATTCGAAAAAATATCTACTTTGGAAATTTATTTCTGAAGTAGATTTTATTAATAATAAAACGGTATTTGATATATAGAAAACCAAAAAAATATGTGATCTAAAGTATCTAAATTAATTAGAATCATTTATTCAAAAACGCGGAACAAAAAACAACCAAAAAATATCGAAATTTCTTCTTTACATAAAATATAACAAGAAAATAAAATCGGCGAAATTTTTTGATGAAAACTGCTTCTCGACTTCTGCTACTAATTTTAAAGCAAGAAAAATTTTAGAAATATATTTATGATCCTGGCGAAGGTTAATTCAACATTCAGTCCAAGATGATAGTTGCTGACGTTGAAAATACTTTGTTCCGATTACAGAATCAAATTTAATTTCTGTTGGATAACAACAACCTGAAGCCGATGTTGCTGTAAACGGATAAGTAAATAAAAAAACGAGCGTAATTCGAGTACAGGGCAAAAAGCAAATAAAAAAAGACTAAAAGGGAAAACAAAAATCAGTATGAAACAACGATAAAAAGGTAGTTCGTGCTCGGCTCTTATCTGCCCTAAGGGCGCGGTCTAATGAGCAACTCGGGGGAGTTGCTTTTAGAGAATAATATGCGAACGTACGAAGGAGACGGACAGAAAGTATAAGGGTACATTGCGAAAGGAACATATAGCGAAAGAAGTATAGGAACAAAGATAATCGAAGAAATATGAAACGTAAAAGAACAAATAAGGATGTGAAAAAATATTCTTTATCTCCTTAAATTTCTTATAAGACAAAACTTGAAAAATTATACGATTTGGATTATATATATATATATTTAACGCAGTCAGACATATATAACTTATTATATATGTTCACATATTCTACATTAAATTTTGTTTAAAACTGCATATACGCTTGAAGCACTTTTCGAAAAATGTTTTAATAGACATGACAAATTTTGTCAAGACGCCACGACTTATTATTGTTTCCTGATTTAACATCACGAACGCTGGTTCTGGTATATATCTTAAGACGAAGTCGTATTCACGTTTAACCGAGAATACGCGCGCAAGAAGTTATAAGTGCTTTACGCTGAATGCATCACATTATCTCCGCGCAAACATGACTACGTACGATACACGCGACGAATTACGTGCTGCGGATGATATACGCGAGCTTTGTTCCTACTTGCATTGTTGTTCACGCATAACGCGGCTCGATGAGTCGAATTATTCTCTTAATTTCTTGTTCCGAGCATTCTTACTATTGTTTTCTGTTAAAATGTTGATTAGGCTATATATTTAATTTTATAATAGAACATTGTTCTCGCTTATTTCTTTTCAAGTAATCTTTGTCAAAGTCCGACCTTAGCTATTTACATATAAAAATTAAACTGTATATAGGTTATGATGAAATTTATTAATGTGTGTAAAATATGATCTATAGAATTCTCCTGCCCGAGATCTTAATTTTTCAACAAGATGATTGAAAAATAATGTAACATCGCAAGAAAAACAGCAGTAAAATTTATTGCGCTTTTACTGGGAACAGAATATAAAAGAACATAGTCAAACAATATTGTTGATCAGTTGAGAATGTTTAACCGAGAACTCTTCGAAATATTGCATTTTTGTAAAGTAAATTTAAGGCGATTCGTTACTGTTATTTCTGTGTTGAAACGAGTGAAAATAAAATTCATATTTAAAAACATATTTTGTTACAAAAAGGAAATCAAGAAATTCACTCAGTGTGATAGAAGTTGCTGATAACATTTCTGTAATGGAATATGTTTTTAAATTTGAACTCTACCTGCATTCGTTTTTGATATGTAAGTATAAGTAAAGAATCACTTTAACAGCTTGTAACAGACAGCTTTACTTTGCTCCTACTGATGATATTGTGAGAGGAAATGTGGTAATTTTTACAATTCCATTTTTCAAATTATTTAATATTTCAAACTTACGTCAAAAATAATAATATGGTTAGTTTTAAATTACGTATTACTATATATTTATGCAAGGTCGATCCCAAGTTAATTTTGCTAGTGTTGATCCAACTTTGTTTACGAACTACTAAGACGACGTTACATTAGAACATCGATTTAACGTTGTTTGAAGAGTTTACTGGATTTTACTATTATAAAAAGAAATATTTAAATAATTTATTACGCTTATAATTCTTCTTCTAATTCATCTTTGGTATTTCTGTTGTATTTTAACTCATTTAATGTACGTTTAATGTGCATAAGAAATTATTTTATAACTCAAAGATTTGAACTCTAATTCTCAAGATGATAATCTGGTAATATTCTGCTAATTATTCAAAATCGGAGATTCAACGTTTTTTTTTAATACAATAAGTAAATTTTATTTCGATACAAATTTGTTGTTTTAATTGTGATGAAAATATTTAAAATTCAGTTGTTATTTTCTTTTCAAATTACTTTGAAGAAGAATATAATTTTCATTTATGATTTTCGTTTTAAGTGTTTTAAAATTTGAAATTATTTTCCAAAAAAGTTTTTTTTTGGTTTATTACATTTTTTATATAATTTACGGAATAAATAAGTTATTACTCGGCTTTCTTCCAACGTCATTTCAATACTGGATGTTGACGTTGAAATCAAATAGTTATACCGACATCAGAATGATTTGATTTCAAACGTTGTAACATTGTTATATATGTTTACGTCAGCAACTTACAATGATACAACATCAATACAGTGCTGTTATATAAGGGTAGTTGTCTGCGTAGTTCTTCGATATTCTTACAATATTGAAGACCGACTTCGATTTAGCGCAGTTTCCAAATGTTGGGTTTCAACGTTAGTATTTTGTTGAAACTATGTTAGAATTCGACGCTTCGCAGTAATATTGAATCGACGTCAGTATTCAAGGCCATAAGAACGTGAATGAACTACGAAAATTAATAATGTTACACCAACGTTAGACTATAATGTACTGCATCTCTTAAAGTAAATAATCATGCTTGTGTCGATAAAGCATTATTTATTAATGATATGTTAACAATTTTTTATTTTTTACTTAAAATAGCAAAGTCGAAAGAAGCCCATTCAAAACGAATGGGTCGTCAGTTGTTTTATATTGAAGAAATATTTGTGTCTGAAAGTATTCGTTGTAAGAAAATTCCATTTCTAGATTAAGTTTTATATTTTTCAGTAAAGATTTATCTTCTGGTATAGATACCCAAAAATGTTATAATAGCTCTATCATTTTTTACAAGCTTATATAATCTATAATATATTTCATTTGTCTTAAAATAATTGAGTACAAAGTCGCTTTAATAATCTTTTACACCAAACTGTAGATTTAAGATTTCTAGTTCAAGTTCGGTTTATATTTTTAATCAGAGTTCTAATTTCGAATTTTATCCTTAATAAATCCAGCTTTGGTCACGGTTAGATAAAAATAAGGATTATAGCCGGGTTTTCGGTTTTGTAGTATAGTTAAAACCCCTGTTTGAAACACATTCAAAAAATGAGTATAGGCAGAAAAATACAGTCGTACCTACGTTGGTATAACGTTGGCAAAGTCGTATCGACTTTGTTCGATAACGTGGTACCAACGTTGGGATGTTACGCAACCCCTGGCGTTGTATGTCAAAGTTGTCTCTTCATCATTTGCCAATGTTGGCATTACATCGTTTACCATTGTTGGCATTACATAATTTGCCAATATTGATAATACGTCAAACGACTTGTTCGGTTTTTTTTTTCTTAAAAAAATAACAAATATTGTAAATACTACTATTATTCAATTATTAAGTGATCGTTGAACCCAGAATCATAATGTAAAAACTTGTCATTTGATTATTTGGAAAAGATAATGATTTTTATACTTAAGGACTAACTATTTTTTGTCCTGAGAAATCGAATCCTCGTCTCCGAATTGATAGTCCGCGTCTCTATCCATTGATTCATCACCTTGCGTTATTTTATATAATTATAATTAGCTACTGATTATTAGGAATTTTGTTTAGTTTCGAAAATATTAAAATTTAGGTTTATGATGATATTATTGTACACATTATTTTTTTTTTCCTTATTAATACTTGTTTTTTATATTATTCGTTTATTAGGATTTGTTTAACCTAATATAATTTCTATTAAACTTAAAACACTATAATTCACTGATTTATAATATCTGATAAAACAATTAAAATTTTTAGAGCATTCAATCACAAATTTAGTTTCACATTTAAATAACATTTCTAATTATTCGTATTGGTAATAAAAACTGTTTTATGTCAGGAATCATCGATTTACGCCGTTGGACAAACGAAGTTATTTAGGTACTTTAAAAACCATGGTTTTTATAATGTCCTTAAGCTACTTTCAATATTATTCATACTTGTAACATTATAATGTAGTTATTTAAACGTAATTCATTTGCGTTTGCTAGGGATATTATTTTGGTACATGTAATCAATGTTTATTACAACGTTTGTATACTACTTAAATGATTCCTTATATATGTCACATTATTATGAAGTTATTTTGACGTTATTCTTCACGTTATGAACGAAAATAATTACGTTACGTCTTGCTTTGCAAAAGAATAAGTTTGGTATAATCACCAATACAGAACGCAGCTTATAGAATTAAAAATGTATACAATTATACAACAACCACTCGTACACTTCATAGGATACTATAATTTCTAAATTATATTTTAAGTTTTTTACTTAAAAGTTAAATTTTCTGATCCATCTAATTGATTGATTTTTTCTATTTTATTCAAGATTTCAATTTCTCATTTTCATTAGAAAATCAATATATATTGATTAAAATTCTTATAAGCTGCGTTTTGTTTTGGTGTTTCAAATGTAATAAAATTATAAATTTACCTTTAAACAATGTTGTAATAACGTCATTACGAGGTCCTAATAACTTCATTTATTGACGTAGATTGACAACGTCATATCAAAGAACTTCTTAGAAACAACGTCATTTAGACGTTATAAGTACTCATTGAGTCGGAAATTTCTACAGTATTCAATATTGTTTGACAACGTTGGTGCAACTTTGACTCTTGATGTTGCTTGCTAAAATTGAATAAACATGGGCTGTACAACAGATCCAACGTTGGCGCAACGTTGTCCATTAATGTCGATAAGTCGACGTCGATCCAATGTTATATCGACTGTTAAATTGGCTAAATAATGGCTGTTTCTACACTTTCTATAGAGACACTTTTTCTTCAAACACAATAACTGTTTGATCAATGTATTAAAGTAGATAAAAATGTTTGCATCTCTTGAGACTCGAAATTAATAATTATATACCAAGTATACGTTGTATATGTACACATGATCAATGTAATTTTTAGTGATACACGCATGCTAGTCATGATTCTGCTCTTTTAAGAAGCAAAATGTTTTCATGGAAACAAAATTATGTTTTACTCTCTTCCTTTCAGGAGCAATACCCCTCTGTTTATGCTTGCAATTGTGGAAAAAGTTCTCTTTTGTAACACGGGTGTAAAGTGCTTTGTGACGTGCTTAGTGAATTGACACCTTCTATGTGATAACAGGTTGCTGAATTTCAATTGACAAATTTCATTTTTATGTAAATTTACTCCCTAAGGAATAAATTTTACAAATTTCCTACAAACATTGACATAATAGCATGTTACGCTACAAGAGGGAAAAACTAAAAGTTATTCTCCTTAGACTGCCAGATTGTCTATAAACCTTAAACTGCCAGAACAGCAAGTATTCTGTGCCCGAATGCTTCCACCACTGTGATAGCATTTTAAAATACTAAGGGAAGAAATACGTGTTTTCTATCCCTTGGGAGTCTTGAAAATACTTCAATTTACTTTTGGTTATTAGAGAATAGTCAAATATGAATATTATGAACCGATTTAATATAAATAGCTGAATAATAGTATTATTTTACTTTTTTTCATTTTTGTATAATATACTATATCTCATAGTGTACATAAACTCCATTCTTTATCATTTTTGCCAGATTATTCTTACACAGTTTCATCTTTAAAGTTAATGACTTTTATTACCTAGAATGAGTTCTTAATACAAGTAATTAAAAATATATAAGGGTATGTAATATGAAATAGCACAAGTGTAACAAAATGAACTAACATTGAATTACAAGGTTATAAGACAATGTTTAACTGTCTTAAGTAAATCATGTCTATGAAATGTCTTTGGAAAGTTTTGAAGATTTTAACAACAAGGTGTCAATATTATTTTGACGTTTGAAACAGAGCTGGCCTAACATAAGTAACTAGATTCTAGAAAACATTGGATCTTGTAGATTAGATTGCAGATTAGAGCATTATCGTTTAAATGTTATGTATATATACCATTCATATCTAGATTTTCCACTACTTTCCTATAATTTCATAAATATATCTATTCGAAAATGTATATCTTTTTTCACAACTTCTGTACAGTGAAAAAAGTCGTTCGTATTTGTCAGAGTCGAAAATTTCTACGTATCCAAATTAATCTATGGTAAAATAAATTTAGTTTCCATGACTTCAATTTAAATCAATATTTATTCCTTGTAGTTAAGGAAACTAGCAAAAAGAACTTCAAAAAATCGAATTTTATCCGACTCATATCACCATTATGTTAACAGTTCAGGTGACATTGACTGAAACTTTTAAGGAAGTTTCAACTGCATCTACATGGTTCCAGTGTAAGGCAAAATTTAGAAGAAAAATAAAGATAAATCGTCTAAGAGAAACTTAGAGCACTAAGCTGTGTTAACCACTGTAATCGATAAATGGATCGAGCTTATCACAGACCTGTCTTATATAAGTTCAATATGTCTGTGACTTCAAGTTCCAGAATAAGGTGGTTACTGACACCCTAGGTTTGCATTCTTTCAATCGGAAAATTTTTTCAAAGTAGCTAACTGTCTCTGCAATGTCTTTAACTGTATTGGCCAGACAACAAATAATATTTTTATTTTATTCTTCGTTGATAATTTATTTAAAAAACATAAAATGTGTCGCCTTTCCTCTATAGTCAAAAATTATATAGAACACATACAAGTGATTTAAAAAATCCAATTTTATACTCATATTTTATAAGAACAATTGTTAGTTATTATACTGTTTTTCACGATATGTTAATAACTGGACATTAATAAAATGTGTTTATCTTCGTGTTTCACTATGCAAACAGCGAAACATATGTACTAGGGTATTGGCACACTTCGTTTTGAAAATACGTATAGTATTTAAGATTGGCAAGTTTAAGATTCAAACAGAAATTAAATAACGTTCCATCTTCTTCAAAATATCATCACGATAAAAGTCTTCAAGAATGATTATTTAATAAAGTAATTAATGTACAAAAAAGGTTGCAAGCATTTTCTTACACAAAGGCTTTGAAAGTAATTTGAAGGAATGTATAAAAAACTTATATGATACTGGACGTCTATGGTACATATATAAAATATCAAAAGAGAGATCTTTTATAAAACAAAAAGAGAAATATCTTCAAAATATTTTTTAAATCAAAATTATAAGGAAAAATCATTCAACTATAGTGAAAATTGGTATAATGTGTATTTAAATTATAATAGTATAAAAATAACTTTTATGAGTCAAAAATATAGTATACTGTGTTTGTAAAGAAATAAAAAGCAGATTGCTTCAAATTATGAAGTTTCATCAATAACGAATTAAAGCTATATCCGAATTAGTAACATATCCAAAGCTGATCTCAGATAAGAAACTTTGGAGGAATGAATATCTAGATAAACGCAGATACAGAAATACAGTCAGATCTTCCGAATTTGGAGAAGACTAACTCACAGCTAAAGTTGAGCAGGTATCTAGGCGTGGAACTTGTATGTTTTTAAAGCTATATTTGACAATTTATATATAAAATTGAACGTTTTGGTTTACTTATTTATTATATGTTTAGACGTTTTGTAACAGAAATTATTGTACGTAAATTATAATGGTCGTAATACCTATCAAACTTGGTTAATAAGAATTTATTAATGTTTTAAGATTCGAACTTTCATTCCTAAAAAAGAAATCTGTCTTATATTGACGTACATAATATGTTCATTATGATTATAAAATGAAGAATCAAAACAAAAATACAAAATAAAGATCACTTGATGTGTATATTAATAGATTTTATTGTAATTAATTCTTGTAAAAAAATCGTAAAAAATCTGGAATATCTCACACGCTGGATTACGCATATAACTTTAAAAAACGAGTTTCTTCTTAATGTATAATTTTAGTCGCAAAATCTTAGTCAGTTATCACGCCATTAACCGCATGACTAACGTTATGACAAAGAATCTCGTGTGGTTAAATTAATTAAATCACTATAAAGTATAAAAGTTGTGCACCAATGGTTGATGCTATAATGAAATTATATATTAACTGATGCAAATCAGACCAATTTAATTTATTGTACACTGCGACCAAAGAATCAAAATATACACGAAACTCTTTTCCTCTATTTTTATTGCGCACATGTACCGCGGGGTGAATAACACGTAATTACGCAAATGCTAGCCCCCGTCGATTCATCATAATTCCCAATTCATGATTGCCGCTCGATTCTGTGTGCCAAAATTATCCTCTGGCAGAAGCTCTCGCAATTTTCTGTACGAATAGCTTTTATTTTGCCGCACCGTAGGCTGCTTTTTAATGATACCTCAGGTCGTCGTCAAAGTATTTGCTTGTGATCTAATTTTAACCGACTAAACATCCCATGAAATAGTAGTCATACCCAAACCTCCAAGTACACTGTAATTTCATCAAAGAGATATTGAAATCAGGTCAAAAAATGGAGGAAATTTTATAATTTACTAACAAATTGCCGGACGACTTGGAAGATAAAACTAAAAGCATGATTTTGAAGTTACTCTTAGTTTTCAGGGCGTTATGCATATTAATGGGAAATTTAAAAATATTGCAACCCCTAATTTGGCGTAATAATAAAAAGTTGCGAAATGCATAGACGTCATGATTTCTATTATAAGGACGCGTGGGTTCGAGATCGGCCGACTTCGATAGCCTGGTCGAGTTCACTTTTGCTTTACGACGTGCAGGATAACAAGCGGTTTTATATGAAATTCATAATAGCCAGTTCGGCTCGCTTAATTTAACGTGAAAAAGATTTGCCTATGTGTTACTCGCTCGCGAAAAATGTACTTAGCGAAGTAATGAACGTCTGGTCAAAGAAAAATTTGGATAGCGTTTAATTATATCGCAGAGATTGCTTCGAATATAAAACACACAGACATAGAGCCTCTCATGTTTTTCTGAAATATTGTTTAAACGCGCATACTTCGTTCTATTATTTAACTATAATTATATGCATGCAAAGTTAAAAACTTGCATGTTTCCTTTCTATATCACGAACGATTATTCGACTAAGTTTATTAGATGAGGCAAACAATAAAGAATAAGTTAATGAGCGAAATTTGCGTATCGTTTCATTATTTCTATCAGCCTGTAACTGTGTTTTTAACATATTTTTGTAGGAACATATGAAGAGCTAGAAAAATGAAATCTTATACTGATAAGTGCGACGAAATTGAAAACGCTCTTGGTAAGGCCATTTAGAAGACGACCTCTTTAGAGGATAGAACGCCATTTACCGAAACTAACTATATCGGGAAAGAGGTTTTGCAAGACCGTCTTACGTTTGAGAATCATCTAATCAGTTTCATATAACAGTACGAGTACAGAAGTCGTATTAAGAGGTATTTTCGTGAGGCGTTGACGAAAGGTTGCTGTAATCGCATTACGAGAGTTTCGCGAAAATGAGGCAACAGAGGAACTCGCGAAGTTGGACAGCGAAGATAGCTGCCAAAAAGGTAGACATACACTTTACTCGCGAGCGCTGAATGAAATTTTCAAATAACACTGAATCTAAGATAGTTTCTATTAAGGGCTCAATTTATGAAATTTTTACTAAAATATCTTGTGATGTAGACAAAATTTTTAAAGAAATGTTAAACCTCTAAATTTCTTGCTATTGAAAATAGTTAAATAGAACCAATTAAAGTCTAGTGTTTTAAATATATACTTCATAAAATATTGAGACTATGAATATATAGTTGATTTGTCATTAAATGTTTTATTATTATTACCATAAAATATTATATCTCATACTATGAGTGTATAATCTAACTAATTTGAAAAGCTTTATTGTATAATTTAAAATGAAAATTCTTACAGAAGGTTTTGAATGTGATATTTATATACCTCTATATATAATATATACGTTTATTTTTATATGAAGCTTATATATTTTATTCACAATTCTATAGAGCTTATCCTGCTTATATCTGTGGCAAATTAAAACAACTAGTTATATGACATTTTTCGAAAAACTGAGAGGTTCTGTGTAAAACATGTATTTTAATGTGAATTTTCATTTCCCTCTCGAGTTTATTGTTTAAAATGATATTAACTAGTTAAGTGCATTACAATTTAGGTATAACCAGTTAACTGCTTTATAATTATTTGATCTATCATATCACGTACGCATATATCCAGCGTTAGTAGCTCAACCAAATTACTGAGAATCATGAGAAAATCTACAATTTTTTCATAAAGAATATTGTTATTTAGAGAATATCTATTCATACATTCACAATAATAAAAATTTCATTAATTCTATTAACGTAAGGGGAGACTTTTAAGACAGAAAAAAGGCTATCTTCGTGATTGTTTTAGCGTATAAGAACATAAATAAATTGCCACTTTTTTCACATTTTACTAGGTATATCTTTAATTATGTTTTCAAATTTTTTGAAGTCCTTTTGACCATAATTATGATCTCTGCAGCCTCTGAAGCAAGAGCAAACAAACACCGCTACTGCGTTGACAGGCTGGAGCTCTCAATTTGCATCTGAAATTAATTTTTTCTTTTTTTGACTTCTTCAGTAGGTTCTAACTTTGAGATCATCGTGGCAGATTTTTGAAAAATGCTTTTTTTAGGTAACAAAAATCTAAAAAATATATCAATTATTTCTATTATAAAGCAGTATTTTGTAATATAAAATAC
>JABFQD010004342.1:0-11923 GCA_022817045.1 Psix sp. ZL-2020 | reverse complement strand
TCGTCAAATTTGTTGTAAAAAAAATTATGTATGACAATTTTGTTTTATGAAATTAATTGAATTTATATAATATTAATAAATATTTTTGTTATAAGTTTATCAATCACATAAATTTGACGTTACAAAAATAATAAATAAATAATCGGTCAACCTACCCCACTCGAAATATGTCATCTCTAAGAATCATATATTATAAGATTGAACGATATCGTTTGTTATCAAGATTATTAAATTGCTTAACAATTATTTTACGTCGCACTGAGATTAGTTTGGTTCCAGTGATATCATAGCTATCAAACTATGTTCAAAACTTGAAAATGATTCATCACATTGTATTATATATACATATATAGAAAACGCAGAAATTAGTGACATACATTATCAACTTGAAGATTCAACGGGTTTCAAATAAATTCGACCAAATGTAATCAATAAAAAAGACATTTATTAAGGATTGAATTATGGACTTTATGAATTCTGGACCTCGTTAGTTTAGTAATTGCATGCGATACTGTACAAATCGTATACGCTTCATACATCATATACAAAAATGAAACCATATATCAATAAGTATTTCTGGTATCGTTTTTATACATATATCTTTGAACATTTTTTCGTCGATGTACAAATTGAAAGAAACGATTTTTGTTAGTCTCGCTCGCAACATTTCATTTTGCTTTTCAATATACATAATATATATATATACTCTTTAGTTTTGTTATTTCGCAATCAATAACATTCAGACATAACTTTTTGTTCACTCATTGCAATTTTTCTATTTACATTTATTTGCATAATTTTACGCACTTCGGGAGCTTTGCAAATTTTTCATTTTTAATTTTTTGCATCATCAGTTGAGAGATTATTTACATAAAATTTTGCCCCATTTTTTCTAAGTAGTTTATATATGTACATCACCCCGAAGCGCGCGATGACTTCATTTATGTTTCGTTTTTACAAAACAAAAAAAATTCATTATAAAAAAAGCTTTTTCAATTTAAAAATTAAAAAATGTTCAGTGTTACATAAAAACATATTTTTAAACATATTTTACGTCATAAACGTATTATTTTTTTGTAAAAACGAAATGAATTAAATATATTTTTCAAAAGCTCCATTTATTTATACATAATATAATTCATCTTTATCGTTACAATAATGAACGTGCATTAAATGCGTTGCGCAGTGCTCAAGCTATCTACAAATATATTACAAAACCTTCGACAAGATGAATCAACGTGTATAGCTCATATTTTTTGTCTAATCATTTCTTATTGAGAAATGATTCTTGAGATCTTAGTGTAATAACCTAAATAAAATAATGCAGTTTAAAAAACAAAAATGTATAATTGAATGCTTTTTCAAATTATTTGCTATATAGTATTATAATGGTTAGTCTACACACTCTTTAAGTTTAAAAATAAAAAAAAATAATATCAAAATAAAATCTAAATGTTTTAAATGTAAACTTTTATGTCATTGTTGTATTGTTTTATACGAAGAATGAAATATCGGAATCAAAATTATGAAGAAAGATGATAAAAATTCCACTGCAAATTACCAAATGAATATTTTCGATGAAACGACGCCGTGGTTGTTTACATGTATTATTAGTTTGACTAATGAGATTTATATGGCATTTGTGCAATCGATTGGTACATTTGTAACTGTTGTGTAACAGTCGGGCAGAACGTTTTTTGTGTGAATTTGACATTTTTCGACTATTACAAAACCGTTGCATTTACTCTTTGATCATTCTACGTTTAACGTCTATAAGCTAGGATATTACCAACTGTACAATGTGTCACGATGTTTAATCATCGGTTCGCAAAGTAAAACACGTAATTGTAAAACATTGATCGCAGTGACAGTAGAACGATAGTAAACTCGGTGTAACATTGTCGAATAACATAGATATATCTATATTTTATCTACGATTTACGTTTTATGAGGAAAAACATCACGTCAGTAACTTACAATGGCGATAGAAATCTCGGCTCGGAAATATTTTTGCTCCTCTTCGTATATATTTTGCTCGCTCAAATTTTTCTCATTAACATTCAGCAAAATCCAATCGACGCACGCACCACAAAAATTATTCGAATAATCACACGGCAAATTCGATTTCCAACGCGCACACTTTTTACAGCTATATTTGTCATTTGAGAATATTTGAAGAGAGAATATTTATATCCCAAGTCGAATCACAGAAAGACAGAATGGAACTTTGACCAAATCATATGATGTTTTTTTCATCTCTCATTCATCTCCGATTTGTCTTAATTTATTATAGTTCTCTCTTTGCTAATTATCACAATTTTCACCTTTTGCGATCACTATGTGATATGACCTTCGCATTGTCCATGACCGCCGCAAACTATGCAATAACATACTCGCATATTTTTACTTAATTTCACGACTCGCAAAAAACTTGACAATTCACAACTTCTAGAACGAAGAATATGAGTTTTATTCTGACGTAAGGTACAAATTGTATTGATTCAGGTTATTGACTCCGTGTTTTCATTTTCTAATCGAGTTATTATTTTGAAATTGAAACAGACGTATAAAATAAATGTATTTCAAAAAAATTAAGAAAATATTTTGAACGGAATAAAATAATTATATACTAAAGTTCTGAAAAAAAAATATTTTCGCCAGAAACGTGTATATAATATAAATTTAATTAACAATTCAATTATGCTCGCAGCATTTTTATGAAAAGATCGGTAACAAACTTCAATGAGATTTTATTTACCAAATGTGTAGATTTGTTATTTCTCTTTAAATCTCAGACACTGATGTTAGAGAATTATATATAAATTTATGCATACTACGTGTATATATGTATATATACATACATATATAAATTCCATGAAATTGATACTGTGTATTATAATTACCAATTACATGTGATTCAAACATATATGTACGATTAAAATGAAAATTCATCTAAAACAATATTTTTTCAATAATTAATAATATCCTGCTGTTATACTTATACGAGTAAACTTAAGTCTATCAATTAAAAATATTAAAAAATCTTACTTGACCCAAATAATTTATTCGATTATCTTTTTAACAGTTGTATATATGATTAAATAAATAGATATGTTGTTATTGATATGAATTAAATATAAAAATAATCAAAAAATTATTCATTAAACTGATGTGATTTATATACAGTTAATTTGTATGCATCAAAGTAAAACTTGTACTTTTATATTACAGTATATGAAAGTAATAATAGCTCATTAAAATGAAACATATGGAAAACAATAAAGCTCTTCGAAACAAAAATGGGGATTGTAATATATGGTCTGTAAGTATTATATGGATTTGTGAAAATAAATTTCTGAATATGAAATAATGCCGAAACATCGTTATCGCGAATTATGCCAATATTTAGCATTCAATTATTCGGCCGTGTAAGCGCATCATCAGCGGTCACCATTTGACATTATTCCGTTATTTTTGGAGTTTACATAAAAGATAAAATTCAAAATTGATGAACAATCCTGCATATATGTTGTGAACCTTTGGAAAATTCGGCAGTTGTTTTCATTTTTTGAGTCAATCATTAGTGACTTGACTTAAGCAAATAAAGTTAATTTTTCAATTATATCAACTTGTTATACTGAATTTTGTTAGTTCATGAAAATTGAAAGAAGAAACTAAACACAACGAAAAGAATATTGAAAAGGAAACTAGGTTATAGCTAAAATAAAATGAAGTACCAGTGTTGTAAAATATGTCTTTTATTTAACAGCGATATCAAATTTGGACAAATTAATAACAATGATAACAAAATAATAACATAATAATGTTGTCCTTCGAGAAATCGGAATTGTACTATAAGTATTAAAATATTGGCAATAAACTATAAAATTAATTATAGTCATTTCAGCATAGTCTCGCGTTGCTTTAATAATAGTTGAAAGCATTTGCGTGTTGTTTGAATATGCAACATATTTTCAATGAAGATGAACGTCATTTTTATCGTCTCAAAGAACACTAATTTCCGTAAGTGAATAAAGAGATTCAGCATTGCCTTAAAAGTGCTAATGAGAAATTATTCAAACTTTTATCACGTCTCGCGTGCAACTTCGATTACTCCAACGACACGCATATTTAATTGCATATTTCTGAAATACGTGGGTAATAATGACAAGTATCCGATATTTGATATCTTTTTTTTGCAATACAACGCGTATGCCAAAATAACGAGCGAACTTTATATGTATAATTTGTTTTTCATACCGCACATCTTTTTTAAAATCATCGCACTATTTACAAATCAGAGTAATCATATTACAATAATACATCTCGTTAAATAAAATAAAGTCTATACATTAGATCAGAAATGTACAAATTACGTTAGAAAATACTGTACAAGAATGATAGGATTGGGCAGAAAAAAAGACAAACAACGAACGAATGATGGAACTTCGAGCGCGTTCAAGTATCCGAAATTCATTAAATAATTAAATAACTATATTTACAATACAAAGTGTTAATGCGGGCCGTAACAATAAGACGAAGATTGTGCATCTGGCGAAATCGAATCGCAGGGCGCGCGTGCGTGGCACTTTCTGTGCGATTCTCGTAGTTCATTTTCCTTACAAAGAATGTCCGAGTGACGACTGGCATAGCCCTCTTGGAATAATGCATTGTTAGCTCAGTCATTGAGAAAGAGCAATTACCGTGGATGTTACAACTCGGAATCCAGTTTGTAAACGGACAGCCAGTCGTACGCGGTTACGCGATCGCGCATTCCTACGAATGGTCAACCTAAATTCCTCGGTCACAACGTAACACACTATAATAATCTATGTACAGTCTATATAGACGACACTACCCTACACGAGTCCAATAAAAATCCAATAGAAAATTGGTTGCGAGTTTGGTTTGCGGGTAGTGAAACGCTAAAACAAATTACGCGACAATACTGCAAGATTACAGCTAGAGACATTGTAAGATCACAGCGCAATGGTCGGTTCAGCTTCGCTTGGTTGGGTCTTACCGTGAAGTAAGAGTGCATGCATAGTCCCAAGACGAAGCCGAACCGGGAAGTGTCCCTGCTGATTATCCTTTGCGGTAAAACTCGTCGACATCTTCCTCTTCCTCGTCGTCATCTTCATCGACCCAGTCCGGTAGTCGGATCCTGGGAGACCTTTGGAGGGTTTCGGGTACTGGGATCATCGGTCCTCAGGCTCTTGCGTAGGAGTACGAGGCGTGATGTCACAAGCCACTGGACGCAGTAGCGGTAGGTAGCGGGGGTCCACTTGCACTGGTCACACTGTGATGGTAAAGGGAGTTGTGATAGTAGTCTTGGTTAGACATATTATGCATCGGTCCAGTACCATTAGAACCCGGACCCACGTGCATTCCGTTTTGATGATGAGTCCCAATAGCGTGAACAGCATGGGTGTGATGAGGCGAGCCGTAATTACTGTAACTGCTATGGGCATCGTAGACTTTGAAATCTGGTGGTTTTGTGTCAGACTGAGTGCCTGGCGAAGGTGCTGTCGTCGGTAGAAGCCTGGTAATGCTGAAGGGGTGGGAAGCCGCGGTATACGGTGGTTCCTGCTTAAGAGAGCCACCCGCCATGGTGTGGTGAAAAGAGTCAGCAATAATATTAGTGGGCAAACCCTTATCAACCATCGCGGCTACCAGCTCATTATTAAGATCTGGTCCCAAGTACCCGGCAATGTCCGACGGATCAGGTTTTAGCGGGATGTGATGATGCGGTGATATCAAAGAGCTGTCATCTTGGTGTGGTTGCGATGTCTGATGGATAGATGATGGGGTCTTTTTGCCGGTATGGTTATGTTCATGGCTAGAAGCTGGGCTTGCACCAGACGTCACGTGATGATGATGATGGTGGTGTTGCTGTTGTTGTTGCTGCTTGTTGGTTTGTCGGGTTTGTTCTTTCTTTTCGTCTTTAAACCGTTTCTGTCTGCGAAGATAACAGCCGTTTTCGAACATGTTGCCACTTTCTGGATGAAGAGTCCAAAATGAACCTTTACCGGGTTTATCTTGAGTTCTGGGTACCTTAACGAAACAGTCGTTGAAGCTCAACGAATGCCTGATTGAATTTTGCCAACGCTGTTGGTTCTGCCTGTAGAAAGGAAAGTGGTCCATAATAAACTGATAGATTTCCGACAGCGTGAGCATTTTGCTCGGCGCGTACTGAATAGCCATCGTAATGAGGCTAATATAAGAATACGGTGGTTTCGCATGCGTATAGTTTCTGCGATAAGTTTTGTCCGAGCGAGACCGCTGGAGCGCCGAGTTAGGAGATTCTGGGTCTGCGAGAGACAATGTAGAACCAGAAGCTGAACTGGGCGTCGTAAGAGGTGCGTAACCTGCAGCCGCGACGGCTGCCATGCAATTGCTGCCAGTCATTGCACTCCCATAAGTCGCCATGCTGCTACTTCCCATAGTTGCCATGCCCAAAGCGGATCCGACAGAACCCATTGCCCCAACATTAAACGCACCGGGACTCTGTGGACTGCAATTAGAAGTCGCGACACCCACACTCATAGGCATGCTGATTGGTACACAACCCATCGAGTTCATCGAGCCGTACGTATTCATGCTGCCCATGTTTGACATGGCGGTGCTCATCGCACCGCCGAGGCCGGTCTCGTACGAGAGTTTCGATGACTGGAGCATGGTCATACCAGACACGAATTGGTGCTCGCGAGGCCCCAGCACAAAAACTGTTCCTGACACCTTGACTCCGTCAGAGTCCTCGTTCACTAATTTGCCCGCACTCTCATAGATCACACTGAACACGTTCTGTCACCTGAACCAGTCCGAACACAACGCACTCGGCACACAACAACAAAACACGACAACAAAAACAACTCGCGCGTCTCGCGTAGTTGTTTGCCGCTCAATGTTTGCCCGCGGGTCCCTCTTGCCCGAGCCGCGTATTCACTCCTTCTCGATCCATTCGGCCCCTTCCCTTCGTTTCCTTTCCTCGCCTAGATCCTTCTTCCTCTCCCACTTCGCGTCTGTCTGTTTGGTTCTCAGTATAACTTGCACAGTGCTAGCTCGCTCACGAATGTCTCCGAAACTCTTGAACCGGCGACTGTTGTTCAAACAGCTCCCACCATATCACCAGCGCCGCGACTCCTCAGCGCTCCCGCCTATCGAGTGGTCCGTCAGCAAATTATAGTGCATCTTTTCCTGTAACTCGAGTCACATCATCGGCTAGACCAATCACGTCCCAGGGAGGGCTCCATGCTAGCGCGTTACCGTTTCACATGCCACGCCCCCTACTCGCCGCGGGCGGTTCTTGTACGCATGCGCACACACCCTTTTCGCAAACCCGCGAACCTAACGAACATCAACGGATC
Source organism: Psix sp. ZL-2020 (assembly GCA_022817045.1). NCBI lineage: Eukaryota > Metazoa > Arthropoda > Insecta > Hymenoptera > Scelionidae > Psix > Psix sp. ZL-2020. The sequence continues at coordinate 4,556 of JABFQD010004342.1, read as the reverse complement.
GCGACGACTCCCTCGGATCGCGTCATTCATGTCAACTGCCACGCGTTTGACACCTCCGACGAATTTTACGTATCGCGCCTTTCACCCTTTTCAGTTTTTTGCGCCCTGCTCAAGGTTAAGATTGATCTTTTTTGCATTCAGATAGCACCTTGATCATATTGACCGAACCATTTCACATGTGGATTCACTGGGCTCGGACATCCGCGTACCGTCGGATTTCTCGTGAGGATTAACGAAGCATTCTATAGAAATCCCGACGATCGCGGACTCGACTAGTGATCGGTCAATGACACGACGTGCGTGGATTGAAATAATTGTGATGATAAGAGGTTTAGTGACGACGGTCGATTTTGTGATATGATTTCTATAGAATGTGATTCGTGCTAATATTATTTATTCGTCTTAAAGTTTCATTGGAATGACTATTTAAAATGTTGTAATTAGTAATTAGTTATTGTTTTTAGAAATTATTGGTTTTATTTTGTAGACATTTATTATTATTTCATGAATTTTTAAGAATATTTAAGTTCAAGAAATGGCTCGATCAATTAATGAATAAATCATGTCTGAAGAAATATTAAGCGAAACGAGGGTGATTTTTTCAAGTGAATTTAAACAAAATGGCAATCAAGTTAAAAAATAATATATCAATGGTAGATTGTATAATCTATTAAACAATGATTGTTTAAAAATTTGAAATGTTTAAAAATGTAATTAATCATTCGACAACAGTAGAAACATATTACGAAAAAAATAGATTGACAAAATTATCATAAATTTTTTCGTATAACATTAAAATAAAATATTCAATTTTAAATCTAAGAGCTTACTAAAAACTGAAAAATACGCAATAATAAATGAACTTATAATATAGTATACATGCATATTTATTATTCGCCTATAATATAACAAAAAAAGAATTTTCAAAATATTTATGTCAACGTACACTGTAAAATTCAGAATTCAATTATTTTTTTGTTATTATTTATTTTTATTTTCCAAAATTATTTAATTAATTCGAAACATCAAAAGACTAGATAAAAATTTAATTTTGTAACAATAATAAGAGTAGTTTTTTGATAAAAGTAATATATAAAATTTCCGTATAAAAATTTATGACTGATATCGACTATCTTACACATAAAAAATATAAATATTTTTATATTATTTTTGATTGTATATATTATTGTATATATAATTTTAATGTTATATTGATGACAATTTTTGAAATCGTAAATCAAAACATGTATAAAGTAAACATTAAAATTAAGACAAATAAAAATGTTTATTTTATTTACGAATATATACTATATGTAGCAGCTGTTATAATGTATACTAACTATTATTGCAATGTTTTTTAACAATAAATTTTGCGGCTTAACCCGATTTTGAAATTGAAACACTAATTTTGGTTTTGAGGTTTCTTAAGTAAATTATCTTATTTTGAATATCACAAAAGATTTCGTAAAGTTCAATAGTGGGGAAAAGTATAAGAAAACCCCGACTCTAAACCAGCAGACCACCGAAAACCGACCAGAAATGTAGGTTTTTAGACCTTCTCTAATATGTATTTTATTTCTATCTTTTTTCTTATATTTTTTCATACATAATCTTCCTTCATAATTGAACCTTTGAAGCCGACTATAAAAGAACAAAGCAGCCATAAATACAAGTAGAAAAAATCATAAGTATCATAATTTAGCAAGAAAGCAATTGACAAAATTAAGAAAAATATAAGATAATATAATATACAAACTTTCTTTTATTTATCTCCTATAACCGTCTATTTTAATCAATGTTAAAAATGTTTTATTTTGTTTATGAACTAAATTAAAAATATACCCGTTTTATTTTTTTAATTTAAAACATTTGGAAATTGACGTTGAAAATTGAATAAAAATGACTTTTCTGAGTTGTAGCTGAGTTGTAACTGCAAACAAGTTTAAACGATAATGTAGTTCGCAGTAACGTAAATGCATATGATTGCCTCTTTTTCTCGCGACCAAGCTATACAAGGCCGATTATTTTAGCATGTCGAAAGCGAATAATCGATGAGCGATGTTCGGTAGTGAACAACAGTATCCTCACTAGATAGTCGAACTGAAAAAGTCGGATAACAATCCATAAGAGAAATAGGTAAAAAGAAAATACTAAGAAAAGTAACATTTTCAAATATAAATATGTTAATAATCAACTACATTACCAAATTAGAAGATTCATTATTATATTTATTTATAAAATATATAAGTATATGTAATACAAAAATAAAAATGTTTTTAGCTTTGTATTATTTTTAAGAAAATGTATAAAAGATTAAACAATCGTTAATGCATGTAATTACATGAATATTCGATGCAATTATTAAATTTGTAGATAAAATGTTAAATGTGAAAATAAAACTTTTCAATCCACAATCTCGAGATGCAAATTTACAATATTTTCCTTAATCTGTTAGCATTGTTAATATGCCTTTTTCATAGATTTAATAGCTATATAATCGATTTCATTTCTTAATATAGACTTTGCGTTGACACAATCTTTTATATACCAGCCAAATCGCAAACAATGAAATAGATAACGTAATAATAATTGAAAACCACCACAAACAGAGTATTAACTATAATCTATTCATGCAGTGTAAATGTTTGTAAAAGCACCTCCTGGCGTATTGTCTCGTCTACAGGTACAAGACAAATAAATATTATTTATGGCTATAAAACAAAGAGTAAGCAAAAAGGACCAGCCGTAAAACTTATTGGCACGTTTCGAGCATTTTGTTGACATATTATTTCTCGCCTTTTTCCCTACCTGTCTGACGGCTTTTTCAATTAATATCACTCGACTTTTTTTACTTTACTCTTTTACATATATATTATTTTAATACTTAAAATTTTATGAAAACTTCATCATTTTTTTCTTACAAGTAATTTTTTTCTATATTTTAAAAAAGAACATCATTTCATTAACAGATTTACATTAAAATTTGTTTAAGCTTAATGAAATTATTTTTTAAAAATAATTCATATGAGTATCTTTAATGAATAATTAGAATATTTATACTAATTTGTTATTTTATTTTTGTATTTATTTTTACGAATTTATACTAATTCGTAAATAATAATTTGTACTAATTTTTCCTTATTTTCTATTTCAGCTAATAAATTTTGTATCACATTTCTGCAATTTCAGATTTTGAAAGATATTCTTGTTCTTGAACGTGACCAAAGGAGTAACGCACCTGATTTTCCGGAAAAATTGACTGCACGAGTCGGTGCTCAGTTTGTTATTTGTAGCACTAAAACAACAAATCCAAAGGACCACGGCTTATATCTCGAATACGTGCCTCGGTTACTATCACGGCGTAAAGGAAGACACGAGATACATATTTTACCCCCCGCGTGAAAAGAAAACTGTCCCTTTTTTGGTTATTTTCACGCGGAGATTTATAATCTCGAGTATCGCAAAGTGTTTCGTACTCATATACCTCTTTACGAAACTAATTCTTTTCGTAAGCGTCGGAGCAACTGTTTGATAAGTAAAAATAATATTTATCGTAACACCCGACGCATCATTTCCGTATTTTTAGGAAAAAGTAAAAGCTAAAATCTGTTGAATGAAAAATTCTTTCGTCATTTCAATTGTATAGATAAAATAAAATAGAATGAAAATATTTGTTCGGAAACTACGCAGTAATGATTTTCGTATATATCAATATTTTGTGTTTAACGTAGTGATGAAAATGATAATATTAGATAATGGCATATTTTGGAACGAAATTTTATAGATTTTTAACACATTTTATCATTAAATCTTCTGAAGTCAATGTCATCCAACAATCATCGATAAGAAAATGAGAGAAATCGATCTTGGGAACAGAATATAAGTGTACATAAAATTTCTCGTGACCAAGGCATAATCCCTCGGCTATGAAAGCTGATAATACTATGATTCGTCGTACACTTAATCTGTAATAGAACTCACGTTAAAAAGCCATATATATACTGCTGTTAAATTAGCTAGAACGTATTCAATATTTGCCAATATTTAACATCTCATATTTGTTCGTATCCTTGAGCTAGAAAAAAATCATGTCCTTAAATTCTGATTAACTGCGATGACAAAAAAAAGAAGTCTGTGACTTCACTTCGTTTTTGTAACGGTCGTTTCTTCTTTTCAAAATAAATATACTCATGGAAAGAGTTTTTAAGCTACAAAAGGTCGACTTTCGAATTCAAAATGTCAATCATTTTAGTATTTTTATTAAAAGCAACTGAGAATTTGATTTTCATATTTTCACTTAATTTCTAGGTGTTTATGACCAGACTTGATTATTATCGAGTAGATTATGTTTATTATCTTTGTCCCCAGTTTTTGATTCTCAAATTTGTACTTCTCGAGAAACAAACAATACTTTACATTTTAAATTTCTACTAAATTAACTTCACAATTTTGTTTAGAAATTAATAAAATGACATTTGATTAATTATATTATTTAAAAAATTACGTTTACGAGTTTCGAAGTTTTTAAAGTTTTTCTTATATGCTGTAAATAGTTT
>JABFQD010004341.1:0-11923 GCA_022817045.1 Psix sp. ZL-2020 | reverse complement strand
ATTTAATCATAATACAGTATTTGCCATTTTTTTAGAAGTTAACATCAATTAAAAATTGTAATAATTATATATTTATAATGGTATCTTAATAATTATATTTATTGAATTTTGATTAAAAACTAATAATATCCATAATATAAAATTATTTCAGAATCGTACTCAAGGTTCCAACAGACTTTAGAGAAAAGAATGGATGGACATGATGAGCTGCGAATGATTTTTAATAAACAAAAAGATTTGGAGTCACTCCTTTTGAGAACATTAGAAATGTTAAGTGACATTACATGTCTTAATGAGGCATCTGGCATTAAACTTTCAAGTCCGTCAGATATTATGCAAAAGTATAATGTTGTTATTCCAATAACTGATGCAGAGGAATTCAACAGAATTAATGACAAACTGCAATCAAACGTTGTTTTTAGAAATGATATATTAAGTATCTTTTTCAACTATTAATAAATGACAAGCTATTTTATTTAATACAATAAACTTCCGTTTGAAATCATATATAAAATCACAACGATATTAACGTCAAAGATACATAAAATAATACTATGTCATAAAACTAACATGTATTTTATTTGTAGGTACAACTAATATCAATGTCCATATCAATTGACGGTTTATCTAAAGCTTTATCGTCTTGTTTAAAAGTCTTTGTTACAAAATACTTTGGAATATCTTTAGTCGCTGTAAAAATTACAAATTGAAAACGACTTTTAAAAGGCACAAATTTTTATGATTGCATGTTTAGTAAGTAAAAATATATTTTTTTACTATAATTTATAGAATAAGACAATTGTTACTTTTTTCAATAAGTATATTAAACATATGTTCATACAGTTATTAATATGTTTTTACATAAACATGTATGTTAATATAATTTATAAAAAGCAATCGGTAAAATCATAATAAATAGATAATTTATTTTTTAAAATAGAAATCAAAATAAAAAGAAGTGCGTCTTTATTAAACGATTTTGTTATATATAACACTTGTATCAAATAAAAGATGTAATAAATTTGTTTTCTTTGTAAAATGAATTAAAATGCATTTTTTAAAACCTTTTGAACAGTCATAGTAATTTACAATTAAGATTATCCTTAATAATATATTGCTGACATTAATTATAATTTTGATAAGGGCTAGGTAATATTTTTATAATGTAAATCGATTTGGATTGTACTATGTTTCCTGGTATGAAGGCAGGTTTGAAAAAATTGTCTCAGTGACACGAATACAATCTGCCTTTCAGATTGGAGTCATTTGTATATATCGCTTTACATAATTGCGAAGTGCTCAATTACGATGCTTGATCAGGCCCTGATCAGGAAATATAGTATCTTGATTTATAACTTATTATAAAATCTTACAAGGACCCAACCGAGCCCCGACATGGTTTAATCTGGCTTTCGGGGCTATGAGTATGCCCGGCATAACGTACTCGTATGGTGCCTGAGCAGGATTCCCGAATCGGCTCTGGCCAAGAAAAATGGATTCGTGACCAGGGTCAAGTTTCAGCCCGATTATAACTTATACTTGGGCTCGAACTTGAAGTAACGAGCGAGCTGGAGAAGCTGCTCGTAATGAGGCTCATACGCCGATAAACCGATTTTAAACTTGTTTACCGTTAATGAGATGCTCATCTCGTACAGCAAAACAGCTAGAAATCAGCAAATCCTGCACTATACCTGAAAATGGCAGAGAGGGGAGCAGACAAGGGACAGTAACAGCTGTGCAGTTTCGGCAATGAACGCCTTTAGTATAGTATTACATATGAGATTAATGCCAATCGGTAAACTATATTGTGCCCTAATGGAATACCGTAATGTTGCTTTTGCTAAATTCTTTCTTGAATTTTCATATTCTAATGCAGCTATTAAATATCGCCAATAAGATAAATCATTTTGTGTCGCAACATCCAGCAATATTGAAAGAGAATGAAAATAAAATATAATCAATTAATTACTTCATTTTTTAATAAAGAAAATTTAATGAAACTTGTATTAGATTTTATACATATTTAAAGATTTCACTAAAGAAGTATTAACTGTTTTTAATATTTTACCGTTATTTATGTCTTTTTCCTCAGATGATACATCATATATGGCACTGCCTTGCTCCTTAACAATCGATTTATACACCTCCTGCATTTGTGGATTTTCTATTGCAAAGTTGACTTTTGGATTTTCATAGAAAGATAACTCTATTTTGTAACTATCTACTTTATTAATTCCAAAGCTATACGTAAATATTGCTAACGTCCTTAGAATCAGCAGAATCATCTAAAGAATATTGACAGCAAAAATAAATGTAAATTATAGATAAACTAGATATTTACTAAACATAAATAGATATTTACCATGATTACCACGATTCATTTATTTCTCCACGAGTAAATTAATTTGTTCGATAACAAACCTTTGATTCGTTGTAATAACAGTAATATTTCTGTATATTCATGCGTGATATATTACGTCTCGGAGATTCTCGATTCTGCTTCATTTGAGTAAAATGATGACCTGTAAATAATTATTTTTGGTTAATCTTTTGTCATATTAAAATTTATATTTTCAGATTCAAATCTTATTACGTTAAGAAGACTTGTTCAAAAGTAATTTAGGATACGCTCATTTCAGTGATTCTTGAAACTTCTTTTCTAAATTCTAAGAAATCGAATGCCTCTGGTAAGTGTTTAGAATCAGTAATATTAAAAGTTAATCGATTATTTTAAAAACTGATTATTTCAGCTTCTGAGCCAAGAGCACCACATACAGTTTGAGGAGTGCAATACTGGTTTGTAGATAAAGTGACTTCCATTTTTCCGACTCCTAAAAAATATGTGCAAATGTAACGACATAATACCATTGTAACAGTAATATGATACATAAATGCATGCATTATACATATGTTTACCATAAATTTTTTTCAAAAACAAAGATGTTCCGTAACATTTCAATAAGCCTCGATGAATGGTGATAACTTTATCTCCAAGAATGTTCGCTTCCTCCATATCTTGCGTGGTGATTATTATTGTTTTATTCTCTCTCATACCCTGGACAAATGGTTGAGAGTTCAGATAAAATTATAATAAGTGAATTAATTATGTGAAAGTGTTATTAAGTATAAACATAAAAAATGCAAATCAAAATAATGTCCCAAGTATCTCGTCGACTGTCAGGATCCATAACAGAAGTTGGTTCTACGTACCTAGTATTGTATCTCCGTACCAAGCGAAAAATCATAAGCTATTCATAAACTTGCAAATCTAAAAAGCATATATTTTCTTTAGGACACAAACCAATATTATTTAATGCACCACCAAGATCCCGATTAACATCTTTGCCATTTATGAACACTGTTCCTTCGGAGGGACTTAGCATACCTGTATAAATTTAAATATATATTGAATCAGCATATATATGAAGGAGAAAAATATTTAATCTCACGTTAAGAAATAGTGTTTACCTGTTATAATAGACATCATTGTCGTTTTACCGGCTCCGTAAAAACTAACAAAGCAGTGATATGTTTGCTAAAAACATCAATGTTAACTCCCTTAAGTGCGCTAACTTTTGTCTAAAAAATGTAACATTAATAAGTTTACAATATCATGATTATTATGTTGAATGTAGCTATTTTATTACAATTTGATAAAAAATTTACATTTTTATTAAAAATGCGTGTTTGATAAGTTTTTTTCAAATGTCGAATTCGGATACTGGGATCGCTCAAGCTATCTGAATGTTCGTAGTAACAAGCATCAGAGGATTCGTGTTTGAGATCTGTAACTTTCGCAGCAGCATTTGATTTCGACGTCCATAGTCACTACAATTTCGATATTCATTGTATATAGAATGGCATTGAAAACATTAATAGATCCATTGCTTTATTATTTCAATTTTTACCTGCCAGAAATATAATGAATCCCTTTTAGCTCCAAATTGTACAGATTCAATTACGCAAATATAATTAACCATAAGCAAGTGGAAGATAGGTCCAATTGAGAATATTATTGTCATACCTACATTGCTATTGACACTGTTCAAATAATCATCCTGTATTAAAAATAAGTTATTCCAGCTTATACCTTTAACTAAAAAAGAATAAATACACTATTAATATTTTCAATATATCAATTGTAATTAATTTATTAATTACAATCGTTTTCGATCACTCCACTATTATCCAATGTCCTGGTATTAAGAAATTGTGGGAAAATTATTCCTTACAAAGGTAAATATTTTGTCATCTTGATAAAATTCTCAAGTACGTTTGCAATAATATACATCGCAATTATTACTAAAAACATGTACGAAATTGAAAAAAATAAAATACATTCAATTAATAATTGTGATCGATAGTTTTATGTTCTGTTTAATAATAAGCATAACATTAGATAGATGTACTTACACGTTAAAAAATATAAGACTATGTGTGTCCCAAAACTGATCGAGTGTCCAGCATGGCATATGAGAAGCAGCCAAACTATGAAAACATTCCTGTTATTCAAAGAAGGATCCACATTGGATATAAATGGAAATTCATACATTAGAGTTATTGGTTTAACGTAAAACGAACTAATTATAAATCCACTAAGCCACCAACTGAATATATTCCACCTCGTTTTTACAGCATTCATAGACATTAAGACCTGTTAATTAAATCAGTTTAATTATCGACATTTAGAATATTAAAAAGAATTTTTGAAAAGTTACATTAGTACGGTAGTACCGTATAAATTATTGATTAAAAAATCAGTTGTCTCATGTACACTTTATACGATGGTAATTCATGCACCTAATGAAAAATAAATAATAAAAACCTATCATTTAGAATAGAATTTGATAAAGACATTCATATTTCAACGTAATATCCTTCGGAAATATAATCAAATTTCGAAAATAACTTAGATGACGATTTCTTTGTTTTAATAATAATAAACATTTTTCATGATATTAACATTTTGATGTAAACAGTAAAGTCGTCTAAGGGAAAATCCAAGTAATTCGATAGTAGAATAAATAAATTTCCTCATGAATCTGTCAAAATAAGATAATGATAAATTAAATTTGCAGATATCTTATTCTAATGTTAAAATCAAAATTAAATCTTACCACTTGGTATTTATTATTTGGAACATGATAATTCAAAAATCCCGTGTTTAAACACATTTGCAAGTACATTAAATATTTCGATTCGAATAAAACACGGTCCTCAGTAGAATGAAAATTAAATGGTTCAAAGCAAAGTGACTCAAAACCTGCTCGTAAAACATAATCGCGTTTTTTGGATTCAGCATTACTTTTGAATACTACTAATAAATTACGGCCCACATGTATCTTACTCAACCTTTTTTTTTAAAACATTCATCATATTCTTTTCCGAGTTATACTCATGTATGTCTGAAAAAAAATTTTTTTATACAAAAATGAACTAAAAGTAAAGTGACTATCGTAATAAATTGAGAATTGATACCTACCTGACTCTGGAAGGTTCATACACTCTCTAGCATTTCTCATTATCTTTTGAGTGAAATGGTTTGTCCGTGCATACCAGATTTTTCATAATGCAAATTAACATTGACGGCATCGGCTTCATAAATCATTTCTTCTCTATGTTCCGGAGTGATCTTGAATCATCCATGTGGTAGCGCATTAACATTACCAACAAAATTGGATCTAGCATCTCAAAGATAAATATTTTCTTCCAGTTTCTTTTGCGGCCCAAAATTTCTTGTAAAATAAAAGCCGTAAAACTCGCTATGTTTTTTAAACACTTGTAATTTTGAGGATTTCTATTTTAAGATGCAAAAAGTACACTAAAATTACACAATAATACACTGAAATAAACACGTTGTATTACGTTTCTCAACTGAACACAGTCTTCATCTGTTTTTATTTTTCAGAGCGGATTATCAAGACTCGTAAATTGTAATTAAATAGTTGAAAATATTTAAGAACAATCAAGATATAATAACTATAAATATGTGACAACATATATTGACCAAATGTAATCATCAATTAAACCATTTCTGAGGCAGTTATCAATGGAAAATATAAAATTTATTTTATTAAAACTGTTTTATTTAAGAAATTCTCAGTGAGTTTTTAAAATCAGAATTGATACCGTTAATTTAAAAAAAAATGTTTTGTTGCAATGATTTGAGGTTTTTAAAAATGTTTTGTATTGAAAATGGTTCTTACAAGAAAAGAAATTCATTCAAAATTGAAGAAGTTCATGAATACTATTCCATAAATATTTCCATGTACTTTAACATAACATTATAAGGTTTGACTCGATTTAGATGTGAGCAAAACAGCTTATGTGAAAAACAATAGCATTAGTAATCCGTATTTTCCTAAAGACATTTTCTGACTCACGATATCATTTTAGGGAATTCTTAGTCTTGTAGTTTTCCCCATTCAAATAAAATGTCTATTTGCAAATAGGGAATCTTATAAATTTCTTATTTTCCATTTAAAATGTAATTTCCCTGCTGATATTATTACTACATTTCAACTAAGTTAAGCTAATTTTTAAATTAGTGATTTGTAGTCATATAGAACCACGTGATACATTTTCTCAAACTATTCTATTCTGTGGATTTTGCTCAGTAACTTTCTCCGATTTGAAATAGAATTGCTGTTGAAGATTCATCTTAAGTCAGGTTATTAAATAAATTTGGATTATTATTACAAATCAATCATTTTTGTTCCATATAAATTGATATTAAAATAATTCGTAGTGAATAACTTTTCAATGTATTTTTGTGCACTCTTTTTAATTTATTTCAACGTTATGTCAAACGATGAAATACCTTTGTGTTTTTAGTTTTAATTTAATAACCTGACTTAACTTAGCTTAAATATAGTATAGTTTCATAAAAAATATAAATATGGTCATTTTTTGAAATTTATTAGTAAAACATATTTTCATGTTGTAACGTGGTTAGAAGAAGCCACTACAGGAGAACACCATTTTCAAATTTTTTTTATTATTAAGGAATTTTTATCACAACCTAGAGTGCGGTTGCGTCTTTAGGATAAAATTATGTTTTTCGCTGGAAAAGCGAGTCCTTCCCTCATTCTATCGTTTGAGAACTAGCAGGGACCGAGTGGATAAAATGGGTAGAATACGTACTGTTGAGGGCAGCTACAGGTCGTTTGATATAAGAAGCTTTTGAATGGCGAATAGCATTTAGATGAGGCGTGCCAGAATTTTTTCTTACCGATAACGGGACCGAGTTTGGGGATAACGAATTAGATCAAATGATTATGGAATTAGGCATACGGCAAACAACGATCCTGCCATATCGCCGGATCCGCAAGCGAATCCTACTGAAAGACGTAATCGTACTTTGAAGCAAATGATCACAGCATTCGTTAAAGAAGATCATAGGCTTTGGGACGAACATCTTAAGGAATTTCAATTTGCGGTAAATAGTTCAACTAAGTTCTTACCCGCGGTTTGAACTACGGAAGAAATCCATCGAATATCACGTCACTTAAAGATTTATCAAACAATAGAATTTAAAAAAGTAATGTTGACTGTTGGAAAAATAGAATAAAAAGATTAGCGCATATCACGGATTTAGTAAGGTTAAATATCGAAATGGCCACACCAAGTCAGGCGAAATATTATAATCGCGGCTGAAAGGTAGTTAACTTATTTAGACGTGATACCGTATATACAGAAAATATAGTATTATCGTCCGCTTCCGAAAATCGTTGTGCTAAATTATGTCCAAAGTATATAGGTCCATTCTATACTAAACAAAGAATCTCACCTGTAACTTATAGGCTGTGTGATAAAGAAAGAAATGACCTCGAAAAATGGCACATCAAACAATTAAAAATAAATATTTCAGATGGCCAGGACGTGGCAGGAGATTCCCCCCTTGAGGTTCGGTGCCCCCGAACTAATCGACGAGGCCAATTTCAAGGGCATAGAAAAATACTTCCGGCAGGAGACCAAGAAGGAAAAGAGAAAGAGAGAGTTGCAATAGAGAATCCGCCATGTTCCCCTGGCCGGTCATGGCCCGACCGATCGCCGGAACCAGGAGCTGGCTCTGAGGGCACCGCCCTACCAATCGATTCCAATATGCAACCGTCCGGAGATGGTAGTTCCTGTGAGTGAAAGCCCGGAACCCCCGATGCCATTCCGCGACGCCGAGGACGACCACCTGGGTCGCGGAATTGTCGATGCCCCTTCGGAACCAGTGAGGCCACCACCAACGAGACCGGTGTGAAAGGTCTCATGCTCCGCCCTAGAGGCTGGATGCCTCTAGGCCAGGAGCACCGCTCCTGGAAAAGCGCTATCACTTTCGGTGCGGCCTTCAAGGCGTGACCCGCGCCACATACCATAAGTGTCGTAACTAGTTTCTTTTATTCTGTATGGACACTCAAAACCCAATAAAGGACTATTATATGTATATTCTGCTTGTTTATGTATTTCATGGAATTCCATAAAAGTGTGTATTGGCACGTCAGAATATATGTTTGTCCGTGAATATTAAATTATTATATTTTAATTGTCAACAATTATTGGTTCGGTCAGATTTTGGTTACAGGGTAACTGCCGAGATATCAATAATCAAACTTGTATTTGAGAAATTAAAAAGGATTACTTAATTTGTGTGTGCAAATACAGACCACCGAACTTTACTGATTTAATATCGAAAAAGAGCACTTTTCCTCTGGGGCTCGTGGAGTTGTAACGTAGTTACAAGAATCCACCACAAAAGAGCATTATTTTCTTAATTTTCTTATCATTAAGGAACTTTTAAAAATATTTTTTTAAATTCTACAAATAATGTAGAGTGTACGGAACCTTAAAATCATCAAAAAACCAAGAGTCTATTACCTTAATTAAATCATTACCTAGAGCACGGTTGCGTCTTTAGGATAAAATTCTTTTTCCAGCTGGAAAAGCGAGTCATTCCCTAATCTTATCGTTCGGAAATCAGCAGGGACCGAGCCCGAAGAGTTACTTCGCGGGCGCTTGCCAGGACCCAAGGGAACTGGGATTGCGCGGGCGTACCGTTACTACTAATTGAATTTTCATAATTCAAATCGCGAAATCGCGACTTCATCGCGTAGTGGGCACCTGTTCTGACAGCGCAAAAGTACGTCACAATCTACATGAATACATGCGAAAACACATCGTTATCATATTTAACAAAATTGACAGTAATTTTACCACTTTTCACAAACTAATCAAATCAGAACGTTCTTTAGAAGCTTCGTATAGAATTCCTTTGAAATAATTTTTTATAAATACTTTTTTATGTAATGCAAATAATGATTCCGATTATTTACATTCAATGTTATCAATTAGATAGTCACACCTATATTCAATTTCGAATTCTAAAACTTTTCATTCAATTAAAGGAACTTAATCAGCAATTTTTTGCGAATAAATTCTTAATCTATTCTTGAAAATATTTAATATATATTTATTGTTCTAATATATATCTACTGTTGCTGTTACTATAGTTTTCTTTAATATCTAGAATCGAGTAAGGCAGAGGTCGACAGTACGCCAGTGTCCATAGATGTATTGTTTCTTAGTGGAAAACAGTGTTGGTGATTCTTATCTTATGAAGATAACAATACAAAAGTTAGCATTCATTGTTGATTGCAACTTTAAACAGAGCTTTCTTTACTTTTCCAGAAAGAATATGTTAGATGTGTATTTTCAATTTGTACAGTTGGGATTTTCCGACCTGCTCGACTATAGTCAATGAAGGCAACCACAACAGCAACAACATTTTTAGTTAATGTAGAAAATGGCGTTTACGAATTTATAATAATCATTCCATGCTATGAAAGCCGCTTTTCTCCATGAATGTATAAAGATTGGTTGAAATCTTGTATTTAAAATTGTTTTCTTTTGCAACTTGGCAATCCGTAAAGATTATTGATTGTTAATTATGTTTCGATGGGGGACGTAAAATTGATTTCATTTCATGAAGTATTACATGTTTTAATGTGTTAATGTTTAATTTAAAATAATTGTTTTTATTTTTAAAAAAATTACCGAAGGTATAAAAATTTAATATTCGTTTCAATTTAAACGCAAGGATTGACGCGCTGTAGTACAATTAAATGAAACAATAAGAGGATATCAAACTTCCTCAAGATAAGTGCAATTAAAACTGAAAAAAATTACAATTACTCAAATTAGATTCATTATAAACTATCAACGTGTTTTAAACGGCTAATTAGAAAAAATTATTTCATGAGTTGTTTACAATAATGATATGATAATATATTGTCATTGAAAAAGACTGATAAAATTAAATTTGTTATGAATTTTATGTATGCATTTTTTCCAGGATACAAATTTAAAATCGAAAATGTAAGTGTGCAATCGTGCAGTAAAACTGTTATTATAATACTTGTGTTATTATTCTTAATATTATTATTATTACTATTATTATCGGCGCGGAACTGCACGCGACCGGGTGCGTCGTAGGTGGCGGATAACCAACGGCCTATAGATATATAGGTTAGCTGCAACATTAGCGGAAAGAAACAGAAATTTTATTTACCTTTTACTTTTCTTGTCGAATAAGCAGTCGCCGATTAAGCAGCGGTGGTGATGGAGAGCGCGACTGGAGTGATATTGTTGCTGGACCATATCACCCCTAGAAAGAAGTCGTTGGCTTTAGGAAGCACCATGACACAGCGCGTGTGCGCCGCTCGACCATAATCGCTTCACCTCCAGCACACCGCTACCCTGCGAATAGTGTTTAGATGCTGCCCGAAACGGATAAGCTGGAACTTGGTGGCTTTCGGCATCGTCGTGCCGCTCCTATGGGAGCACCAAGAATCCTATGATGGGTGCAGGTGGACGGTCGGTACTGTTGAGACATTTCGGACGGCTTGGTACTCTGAAGTAACGACACAAATTTATGACGATGCAAAGATGTTTTGATGAGGCCATGGAGTTAAGCAGGTGTTCTTCCGACCCAACCTTCTCAGAGACAGAGCACATAAGAAAGACAATGACGTGGTGGCAAACTTGACAAGGCCCTCTGACACGGTGATATTGATCACCAGAATCCAGGGAGTCATTAGAAACATAGAGAAGGCGTTGGATCGTCAGAGAAATGTCTCCATGGACATAAAACAAGGAGTTGCTGCTTTGGGCGAAATACTCGACGACATGGCTTCCATCCTCCGAAGTTGAACAACGAAAATTGTTGCAACAAGCCCAGTGAGACACGTTGAGCATGCAGAAATGCCGCTTTGGAGCGCTCCAAGACAAAAGAGAACAGTTAGAAGCCCCGCTAAAGAAGATGACGGGAAACGAAAGAAAGCAGATTGGACCCGGGTAGAGTTCAAATCTAAAAGGATAGAAGGAAAGAAAGAAAAGGCCAAACCCGCTTTACAAGATACATTGCCTACTGACGGAAACTTAGCTCTGCAGAATGGGAAAGCAAAGGCTCGTAGGGCAAATGAAAAACAGGACTAGCTAGAGAAAATAGCTGGCACCACGGCCAAAACGAAAACGATGGACAAGGAGAAGAAAGTGGAACCCAATGCCATTATAATCGAACCAAAACCAGAGCGATATCCTGCAAGATATCGTAGTTAGGTGAGACTCGAAGAAAGCGGGGTGGATATCTAAGCCATCCTTCAGACTCGGAAAGGAACCATACTCCTGGACCTTAGACATGACGCAACCAAAGAGACGAGAAGATCTTTTGGCGAAGCTCTGAAAAAAGCGGTCGACGAATCTGGGTCAGTCAAAGCGGCGATCCCAGGCACTACCCTTGAGATTCAAGACTTGGATGGCGCCACGACGGAAGAAGATGTCGGGGAAGCAATCCAGCGCGACTGCAGCGGCTAAACGGATGAATTGATGAGCACTACTACAAGACTCAATCGAGACGATTACTCCAATGTAACAATAT
>JABFQD010004340.1:0-11925 GCA_022817045.1 Psix sp. ZL-2020 | reverse complement strand
AATAAGAAAAGCATATAAAAAAATCACAAAAAAAAACAAACAAACACACGCGAAGAAAAGAGAAGTATAACAAACATTGAGAAAGAGAAATGAGAATTATTTAAAGATTAGTATTATTAAATATGTTTATTTTTTTATTTTTATTTTATTTTATAATGTTTTATTTTTTTTTATTTTTTTTTTTTTTTTGTGTTGTGGGGGTTGATGGTGGGTGGTTGTGGTGGGGGGGGGGGGGGGGAGCATATAATTTATACCCACGTTTATTAGATGAATATGTTCATGTTTCGTCTGAGTGGATAAATGATAGTCATGTCTCTAGATACTCCTTGACAAAAAGCATTGTAAAGCTTTCGTCAATAGCAAAACTACACCTATATGCTAGCTATCTGCGTGCGCAGTGCTGCTATTTCATTATGGTTTTTGTCCCCCAAGCAACAGCCTATTCGAATTTGTTGTATGTTTCCTTATCGTATTTTTATTAAACGGAAAAGAATAATTCACATAAACGACTTCGAGACAGTGAAAATAGTAGACAGTGAAATAGATAGATTAACGGTTAAGAAGTTCAAGTCTTTAGTCAAAAGTTCTCGTTCGCACTCTCTTCAGATTTTCCTGATCATCATTCTAAATCAAGTCGTTCTTCTCACGATAGCTCGCGACGAATGCATTCATCTTTGGAATCAAAATGCGGAGGTGATGCAAGGATCTTTAATTTAGAAACTAAGGTTGACCGCTTTCTTGATCTTATAATACACAATCCATCCAATTCAAGTGATCCAATAAGTGACATTCGGATGAATTCGGTTCGAGGAAGTCAAACGGCTTCTTACTTTGTATCACTTTAATGTTTCATGGCATCAGTTGATTTATAAGATGCGTACTTTTTATTATCAATGAATTGTTAATAAAAAGAAAGAAACTATTCATCTGTTATTAATTTGGACGATTTTCTATTCTAAGAATATTCTATTAACAATTGGTCGAGTAATGTTCGCGCTACTATTACTCTACTGACGGAACTAGAATTTATAACAAATATCAGAAAGTCTAATCTTCAGTCATCGCAGGAACTACGGTTTTAGGTTAATTTTCAATTTCATTAATATGATCGTTATTTTACCTGAAGACTAGAGATTGACTTTACTCGATAAATTAATCTATTTTTCGAGATTAAAGAGCTGCAAAATTTAAGATTTCGCAGGTTTCATAGGGATTTTAGTTTCTTGCTGTAGGTCTGTATCTTCCGGTTTTTTATATATGCAGTCTTTTGAAATAAAAAACTTTTTGCATATGTTAATTTAACATGCATGCTGAATTAGAATGTGTTTCATTTATTAGGTGTTTTTTTTATTGGAACCAGCTGAATTTTTACGCGTTTTCACTTTTCGCTATATTTTCTAAGATTTTGGGAGAGATTGTAAGTGACAGAGTACAGAAAATTGTAATTCTACCCTGGTGGCAAACTCAACCTTGATTCCTTTTTTCAAGAAATGATGTGTTTCCAGAGTTTTATACTTTGAGCCAAATACTAATTTATTGATTTCTTCTTTTAGAGTGGAGCACCCTTGTTGGCAAAACATCCCTTCAGTAGCAGAAGTATTATCTGAGAGGCAATTCAGCGAAAAAGAACTCTTTCCATAGCTCTTGATATCGCAGTAGCTTCGATTTTTGATGCCACGATAGCTCAGTATTCAAAACTGATTCGTTTATATTGTAGGTTTTATGAGGAAAATCTACTCGATAGGTTTGAACCTTCAATCTCTGGTGTTTTAAAATGTTCGGCAATCAATTACAATGCAATGTCCTGTTATGGATTCTTAAATTCCTATAGATTTACTTTATCATTGATAGCAAATATTATTTTTATTTATTTATTCGTTTAAAAATATTTACACCCCGGGTAAACATCCGTTTGGCTGAAAAAATACAAAAAATAGGCAAAATAATATTCATAATAGTCAATATATAAATGAAGTTTGTACAGTAGTGTTGATTACATTACTGTAAGGATCGCGAACAAGAGGCACCTCATGAAATATGAACACTGATTCTTAATTTTAAGCCGGTAGAGTTGCGCATAATGTGAGGAAACCGACTCCCATCTCCGATCTCTATAGATGAACCAAATACAAGCGTTAAGAGCTAGTTGATGTTTGGAGTCCAGTTCAATGGTTAGATTAGCCAGAGCTGGACAGCAGTAATCGAAATGAGGGTATATCAAGAAGGCTATCAGTTGTTTAGTCAGAGTGGTAGAATGTATAGCATGACTATGTTTGAGACTTCTCAGTTCAAACCAAATCTTCTGTGAGACGGAAATAATTTGTTTTTCCCAACTGAGGATAGGTCAATGAAGACACCCAAATTTTTCGCAACTGTTACAAATGGAGTGGGACTATTGTGCAGAAAGCTATTAGATAGAATTATCTGATTTAGTAGGTTTATGTAATACTGAGATCCAAGAATCATTATTTTAGTTTTAGTAGTGTTTACGTATAGTCCATACAATGAGGCTCAGTGTTGAACGTTGTCCACGTCTAAAGAGATCCTAGCGAAGAGATCATCTATCTCAACAAGGTAGTCGTGCAAATAAATCTAGAAACCATCTGGGTATAATTTAAAATCTTAAATGAAAACCCTAGTTTTTATTGCAGATTCGGATTTTTCGCCTTAAAATATGAAAGTTTTGTCGAAAATATTTTTTCCAATTCACGTTAAATTTTGCTGTGATTGTTAACATAATTTTTTCCATGAATCTAGGAGAAAAATATGAAATCGCTCTAATATCTCGAGAAATTTTGAACGAATTTGAAACTTGATTATTAAATGCTTCTGATACTTTTCTATGAGATTGAAATATATATTTCTGTTTATTCATCATTCAGATGGCATGATCTTTGATGTATGATTATATCATCTTATTTAAAATTTGGTTAATCATGAAAATACTAATCAACGCAAAGTTAATCATTCATCAACTAGCTGATAAAAATGAATGAAAATAAATTTTATTTCATTGATATAAACAGCAAAATTACTTATTCTAGTTAATATAAAATCATAATTTATAACATTCGAAAATATAATTGAAATTACACAATGTCTTAGTTAAAACTTTTATCTTATCAGTTGAAGTTATGAACATTGTTGATTTTCTTATGAATTTTATTTATTTTATACTATTTAATAATGAAAAGTTTATGACGTTCTCTCTCGTCGACAAAATGATTGCTCGCGGCGCTACTTGCCACGTATCCAGTATTGAAAAAGGTTTTATTTATGATATTTTAAATTCCAATGTTTATTATGAACCGTTTCAGTAATTATGGATTGTGGCATGAGTTCGTTTACTTAAATTTATGGAAGAGAATATAAAAGAATGGAAGTTCTTCGACCTTGTATTGAATTAAATTGATTTTAATAATAAGTTCATTAATTATATATTAATTGTCTTTATTATTGTATCCTGTGAATCGGAAAATGTCTGTTTGTGAAATAAGAAGTTAATTGATAGAAAATGCCTACGATGAAAGCGGTGAGGAGAACGAGCTTCCCTGAGCTACCGAGAGATAGCGATTTTAAAGTAACTTATATTGACGATTTTATTCAATTTCAAATATTTTATTCAAACGGAAAATCTATATTTATAAAAAACATACGTGTCAAATATTTGTCAAAATCTGTTATTAAAAAATCAAACTCTTCTGTCCCCAACATATCACAATCCCACCTCTTGAGGGGGAGGGGGTGAAAGAAATTTATATGAAATCGTTAAAAATGTTACTTGAGTACTTAAGTCATATTCGTATGATTTGTAGTGACAATATATGAGTGAAATGATAGATTTGATGCATATTACACATGGCGTTGCATTTGAATTTTTCTTTGAGAATTTCGTTGGTTAAACTTCCAGTAAGAAAAGTTTTATTTTTGTGCTTTTTTATTAAGAAATTTATGAGTAATGAGGCATTTTGTGAAAATTGCAGGTGGCGCTTCAGTTAGATATTTCTATTTCTTGCTTTACGTGAACAATAATATGTGTATGGTATTTTTGAGAACTGTGACGTGGCTTTTTTGCCATCACAAAAATGTAAAATAAAATTAAATGAAACGAAGTATTCGAGTCGACAGAAAGGATCCAATTCGAAAATGTAGAAATAAATAATTATACAACAATTTTGTTTTAATAAATGTATAATGTTAGATTTGATAGAAATTGCAGATGACACTGTAGTAGCATATTTGTTTGAAAATCCAATATCTGTCTAAATCTCTGGAAAGATGATTAGCATCGCATTAGGAAAAATTTCAAAAAATGTGCGACATTCTCACAGTTTTGGTAAGACAGACTGAACAAACAATCTTAAACTGAAAAAGATACGAATAGTTTCATCCTCGAGCCATCAATGAGCCAACGAGTAATCTTATCGTCATGATACATAGCATTTATTTGCTTTATAAAAAACTTGCATAATTAAACCAGTGAGTACCGAACATGAAAGAAGTTGACGCACTAATAATATAATTGAAAATTCGTGTTTCAAGCATTCAAACGAAAATAATTTCAAAATAGAAAACATTTCTGATTTTTATTAATTTTTTATACAAATGTTTTAAAAACTCAAAAATAACCGTAACGGTAAACACTAATCGTTATTTACGGCAGAATAATTATTTCCGTAAATTTGTTCTTATGTTATTAGAAATTTTACTCTAAAAATATTTTAAAACCGTATCAATGGCACTGCATAGATTATAATAAAATATAAATATGTGTGAGCCTTGTATTTATATGGAAACAATTTTTTATAGTTTGTCATATATAGACAGACTGCGCATACGATTTGGGAATTTATTAAGATCTACACAATTTAAGTTTTTCTAAATCTGAGTATCGTTCTTTAGCTCGAGAAATTGACGAGGGAGATAATGAGTCCCATATTGATAGTCAGAAATTAAGAAACTTGAACAACAAATCGCTAATATTCGATTGCACTCCTTCAATTAAAGAAAACAAACAAAAGTATTTTGTGATAGTGCACTGTAAAAAGTATGAATCGTCATTTGTTCTTTGAAAATTGACTTTGAAACGACGTTTAATGTGTCTTTGTCTGACATTCACAAAAGATCATTACAAAGATCATGGAATTACTAAAATCATTGATAACGTATATTATAGTTAATTATAAAAGTGCTTTAATGAATGAAAGGCGTGGAAAATTATTAACACTTGTTCTTAATAAGTAGAATTTTGAAGGATTTCAAAATTCTTTGATCTTCGAACTTTGATCTTCAAGCAAAGCAAAGTTCGAATGTTCACGATTTTTAAGGACAAGTTTGTCTGATGAGATTGCACAAAAGTTTCAAACGTTTTATCATGATATAAAGAATTATCGTATTTGTCCTGGCAAAAAAGAGTTTGTAAGCGTAAAAAATTTGCACACTGGAAAACGAAAACACATCGGAAAACAAATATTATTCAACCTCCGAGATGTTGGAAAAATGAAATCCTGACATCAAACTTGGCTTTAGCCCATTTGCAAATCTGCGTCCTGTAAATTTATCCCCTGTTACACACACAATTTTTGCATGTGCGTGCTCAATATCAGAACATCAAACAAAAATTGAAAGAAGTGTTAAATGATTTAACATATGAGCTTCTTAAGTTAACTATTTATAATATTATGAATATAATATATATATAATATATATTTTATATATTATGAATCCGTCTTATATGTCACAAAACTGTGTTCAATGTTCTGGCTTTTCAAGTTTCATTATTTTATAGAGTGGTATTCATAAAATTTTTCTATTTTTCATTTAAGTTTTATTATGTATATTTTATGTTTATTTTATTAGGAAAACAAAATCTAGGAATACTTAAATAATCATGATTTAATTTAAAAATCGCATGATAATGTCCAGTATCAAAACTGATTACTTAAAAGTAAAAAAAAAAGATACAGTCAAAATACGTGGTACTTTTGTGATTATCATCGAGTCAAAAAACAGATAATATCCAAAATTCATCAAATGACATTCGGAATTTGATTAAACATCATTTTAACATCAAATCAATCGTTCCAATGGATTCAAACAAAATTTGATTCCAGATACTGGCATTATTTTACTTGATTTTGAAAAAAAGTATTCATTTATTATCCAGGAGTCAATTCGAACACTTTAATTTGGTGCTGCACAAGTAATGTTACATCCGATTGTAGTGTACTATGAAAAACATGACACTAGTGAAACTCCTGTTCAGGGTTTTTGTGTGATTAGTGATTGGAACAATCACATGATATCTTGTGTCTACTCTTTTCGAAAAAAATTGTGGGAAATTATTCAGAAAGAGTAAGTAAATCGAAAATGCTATATACTTTTCAGACTCAGTTTTTTCTTAATACGAACACAAGTAATTACTTAGTGCTTAATATGATATACTAAAAAGAATTATTTAATTAATGTGATATGAATAAAAATTAATTTTTCAGGAGCAATTTTGCAAATAATTGTATGCATAAAAACGAGTTTAGCAAGAACCTAATATCGTGGAATATTTTCGCACCTAGTCATGGCAATAATTAATGTAATAAGATTGGTAATACGGTAAAACGTAAATCATCGCGTGCGACTTTAAGACGACTACCACATCAGTAAGTTTTAACGCTAATCCAGTTATTCAACTTTGTGAACGATGGATTGGAAAATGTATGGTAAGACGTTAAATACTCATCTAAAAATATCATTCATAGTTATTTCTCGATTGTTTAATTTATTCTATTTTTACTTTTAATTAAGGCAATCTGGGCATCTAATACTCAGATTCAAATTTACATGAAAAAACTTTCAAACAGATTTTCATTATCTTAAGAAATAATTTTCCACGATTGTTTTATTGTTTCAAACCTAGAAGTGATAATTATTCTTTGCTTATAGTCATTCTTTAAAAATGAAAATTAAATATTTATCTAAATATGTAACCAAACAAGGAAAACTTACAAATCATGGATAGAACTTGATTGATTATACGCATCAAAATAGGCAATTATAATTTCAACTTGTTCCACCGTGTCAACGTTTTCAATGTCAAAAAATATGTTTGAAAATATTAAAGAATGAAAGATTTTGAATAATTAAATTTCCAATGTATGAATTAATAGCTACATTAGAATTGAAACAGAGAGATTGGTTGGATCATTAAACTTCGATTGAGATCTCTAAGACATTGATTACGATAAGTCTTACGCAAATATACAGAATTTTCATCTAAAATTTGTAGATATACTTGAAAGGTGGTGCTGTATTATTTTTATAGTACATCTCCAACTATAAGATTTAATACGTGTGCCGAACAGTAAAAAATTTTCATACTTTTTTTTCGAAATGCTCCACGCAGCTTTCATCTTTCGCTCATTGTCAGCGCATACTCTGAGCATTTTGCCTGGCCCGATCTTGTCGATAACGGTGGCCATCTCCGTTGCGATGTAATCCGCAATTTGACGATGAGCCGCAGTCGAAACTATAGAAAAAAAACATGGGTTCAGGTGTTGTGACCAAAATTCATGATTTCATTGTTTTGCTCCAACCATGACAATGTGATCCTACAGTTTTTGCCTTGTTGATTTTTTTTCGACGGTGCTCTCAATTCCATCGTGCACTGAATCTGGGAGCGCATTACATATTTTGTTTCTCGAGGGCATGACGAAGCTGGGCCGGATTGTGAAGAAAAATTTCATTCAATGCGGGTTGTCGGCAATGCTTAACGGGGTCCTCGAGATATACACAGCAGTTGCGAACAATCTTTGAAGGTTATTGTTTTCCTTTAGGGTAATCGAATTAAAAACAGAACTTATTTTCCGGTGCTTCGAGCAGCTAGGCTAAATAATTTTATTGAGATAGCTGTTCTCCTTGTTTTGAGTTTCTCGAAAAAGTGAGGTTAAAATCAGGTTTCAATTTGATTTTGAATCACGTTTATCAGCATAATCTGCCATATGACTGTTTTTTCTGGAACAGTTTCAAGTTCCCATTTATTTTTGTGCTGGAACCCTTCTTTAATGCTTGCAGGACTTTTTTGTAGTAGTTGCATTAAAAATGGACAGTTTTCTGTCCATCTTTTGTTCGCAACTTTGTGAAATGTCATACAAGTTCACAATTGTTTATTTCAAAATATTTAGTTTCGATTTTAAAAAAATAGTACAATTCAATTTTCATCTTGTTTATTTCATTTTTTATTCTTATAGTAGTAAAAAATCGACTTGTAGGTATCGATTTGTTGACACGTACTGTTGGTAACGCAAGTTCGACATTTAAAACTGACATGGTAAGTCTATTTCAAATAAATGTAGACGATGGTTGAAAAGTTTTTTAATTTATGAAATCCAAAAAAGTCTTACCTCTGTCTAAATACACTAGTCCAAAAAAGAAAACGCAACACCCTAATTCGGTCAAAATTTTAGTATTTTTTAACTCATCCTATCTTCCGTAATTTTCATCGAAAATGGTTCTCTTTTTGACCAAATTGAAGCTCAAAATCTCTTTTTTAAAGATGTCATGCAAAAAGTTATGAAAAAATGGGTATACTTAGTGTAAAAAACCTGGTAACAAAACTAAATTTTTTATCAACATTTTCGCCATCTTTGAACATGTTCACAGAAAAATATTGGCCTCGAAACCCATATTTTTTATCTTGGATTATGGATATTTATCATTTCCTGAACAAAGTGAGAAAAAATTTCTATTTTTTGATGATCAAAAATCGTGCTGCATTTTCGTACTTTTTTCAGTGTTATTGAGAAAATCATACAGTCTTAAATAAACACAAATTTAAATAAGGCTGTGCGATCTTTGCAGGCAATAACAAATGCTTTTCTTCGACGATCTCCGAGTGACGTTTTTTGCATGGACGGGACTCTGGTTCTGGTAATCGTCTCTGTCTCAACTTGTAGGAACTCCTTCACTGTTTGTTGATTTTCTTGTTATCGCTTTGATTAGTATATGATGGGTCAATATAATATAATTTCCTTAGCCTATCTTTCATATTGCTAGACTAATTTGTAACTTCTTAGGTATTACAAATTAAGTCAATCTTCATTAGGCTAGCACGTTTTTATTGCACAATATGTTTTTGACTGGATTTCGTGTTGTCGACACAGACCGAACTGTTTTACTTTGCTCAAACAGTTGATTCTACTTGTTAGCCCTGGTATTTTTAATTAAATCTCTCGCAACTACAGGGTAACTGGCGATCTTAAATATATTCAAATTCAAGCAACTCAATTGCACATGTTACTTTAATTTCATGCAAAATTTCGTTTGACGAGTAATAATTGTTATTGCATATTCAAAATATCGGAATTCATAGACCTAAAAAAATGCTATTTTTCGAATGTTTGTTTGGAGTAGTCAAAATATCGCACATAAGAACGCACATTCTGGAGTAAATTCTAGCAATAAATTCCCAAAATATAACATGGAACAATTATTTAGTCCTATTGGTAAGATTTCCGTTTCCATAGAGATAAAAAAGGTCATGAGATGTTTCTCGCAAGCGTACCATTCATTAGATACTTTCCAGTAATAATTAGCTTTTAAGCACGAAAAACTAGCCATGTATTCAAATGTAAGTGAAATTCTGGTATTGAAGAGTGACGGTCCGTGAAAATCGATGTATTAACCAAATTAGGTAGCTCGGTGTGGACAAAGCCACAAGGCGGTACATAAAGAATGAAATAAGGTAGTCTGTATTACCCCCCTCCCCCCCTCCGTAGCCAGCAATAAGTTACAAAAACAGAAGAAAAGGACTTACAAATTAGGAGGAAAACAAAGAAAGGGGGTACCGGTAGTGCAGAAAACGAGAAGCAGCAGAAAACGTCGACAACAAATCGAAAAGAGAGCGAGATGGACGTCTTTCGGCATCTCAGCCAGAATGACCCGCATCAGTAGCCCTCGCTCGCAGCGGTGTCCAGTGTCTCACAGCGATGATGTAACTATACGGCTGTCAAGGATGGACACTTGAGCTTCGGGACTGTGCGTTGTAGTCCTTGCACCCTTCATTATGAATTCTGACAGGATTCGATTAAGTGGAGGTAGGCCCGGCCACAACAGACGAGTACCCAAAGGTGGCAAAGGCGCTCGGCGAGCTAGCCTAGTATTTTCCTGCAGGTGAAAAGCAGATGGAGATGGCTAGATAATGAAGGTGCGAGCGAAAAGCATGCTGGTACGGGCGTAGCAGGCAATAGGTACCGGTGATGTGAGGCAGAGAGATCCCTTGTTGGTCGGTAGAAATAATCGCTGGAGATAACACCATCCCGATAAGACCCTACCTGATGGCCTGTATTTGTAAAAAAAATAAGCTCAAACCCTAGAATTCTAGATAGTACTGGAAAATACAAATGTCAATAGAAAATATGTTAGGCTCAGCTCCTCCAAGTGGCTGCGAACCCGCGGGTAGTCAGTGAGGCAATGATTATTTCAAACGTGTATCATGAAACGTTACAACTGGTTCTATAGTCTTAATAAAGTCCGAATTCATTTGTTACCGGTACAGCCTATGATAACTTTCAGTAATTGTCAATCTTTGTTAGCAAATATTTATAACCTCTATCATGATCTGCATATTTCGACATATCCAAGAGATCAGCTTGCTATGTTTCATGTAGATACAAGTATAGATACAAGTATCGAATTTTCTTGTCAAAAATTATGACGAGCTGGTTTATGCAATTCATTAACTTTATTTTTATAATGTATTCTACTTGTTTAT
Source organism: Psix sp. ZL-2020 (assembly GCA_022817045.1). Classification (NCBI taxonomy): domain Eukaryota; kingdom Metazoa; phylum Arthropoda; class Insecta; order Hymenoptera; family Scelionidae; genus Psix; species Psix sp. ZL-2020. The sequence continues at coordinate 1,160 of JABFQD010004340.1, read as the reverse complement.
GTTTATATACAAAATTTTGTATCTAGTGTATAGTTGGAATCACACAAATCAATATTCATCAAAGTTAATATTTCATTGTGAAATTTTCCTAATTTACAATTAAGCGGAAGAACTTTTAGATGCTATTCATTGGTTTCTTGTTTCACGTTCGTTTTATCAATCATTAATTCTTCTGTTTCAAAATAATTTTTGTATTTAATCTCATTTCACTAGGATGATTGTTTTTAAAGTTCAACAATCTGACGACTCAATTTCTGTGATAATTATTATCCTACACTTGTTTTGGGAAGAACTATGTTAGTCTTTCAAAAGTTTAGAAATATGATTACATAATGTGTAAAATTATTTTCTTCAAAACTTTGCTTGTGGCTTGCAGAGCATAAAGCAGTCGTAGTCTATTAACAAGTTTAGTTAGCTTATTCTAATGAATATAATAAATATTATATTTCATCGCCTCGTTCTCGAGATTACGTAGAGTAATCGAGAGATTCAAATGTAGTACCGTCAGGTTACGCAAGATGTCACAACTTTAGAGCTAAGAAAAAAGCGGGAGTGGCCTTTCTTTGCCGCTTCCCGGTTCCCGCCCGACATGTCATTCGTTTTCGTTGTGCAAGTGTGAAACAACGCTAGAGCTTTTTTAGTTGTCGAAAATTAGGATAATATGGCTGGCGGAACAAAAAGGAAGAAGGATAAGGAAGAGGATCCCGAGGCCCTTCGAAAGAAAATGGAGAAATATGCCAAACGTCTGAAAAAGCAGGAATCCGAGTGGATTGCTGGAGGGCCGTCCAACATAACCTCAAACGGTGGATTCACTCCTCCGCTTATTCCCAATGATCATCACCAGGACATCCATGAAGGAACTCCGCTGGAACCGACGGATACTGGAACGGGAGATGAAAATGATGATGAATCAGGTAAATAAATAAAAAAAAAAAAAAAAAAAAAAAAAAAACAAAAAAAAAAAAAAAAAAAAAAAAAAACCAGAGAGATAGACAACAAAAAAAAAAAAAACAAAAAAAACAAAAACAAAAAAAAAAAAAACAAAAAAAAAAAAACCGAACGAAGCGAGGACGGGAGAACCAGAAAGACAAATAAACTAACACCCACCACACAACAACAATAAAGACATACCCACGTTCGACACTCTATCTCTACCCCCC
>JABFQD010004339.1:0-11927 GCA_022817045.1 Psix sp. ZL-2020 | reverse complement strand
ATACTTATTTATTTTAATTTATAAAATTTATTAAAAACGATTGATTGATTTTTACGTAAACCTACAGAAAAAAATCAAACTCGATTGCGTCTAACTATAAAACCTTATTTGATTTAATTTAATCAAACTCTCTTACTAACTAAAATTGAATAAGATAAAATTAGTTTTTAATTAAAATTGATTAAATATGATTTTTATGTGACTAGTTTTTGATTCAAAAAGTTAAATATTCTTATCTAGAATCATTTTCTTTTGTATTTGTTTAGAAAAAGAAGTGAAGCCTAACTACTAAGATTCAATATTTTTCTCTAGTATAACTTCGTTTGAAAATCAAAAAATATAAATCTTTAACGTTTTCATTGCCACCATCTTATATTTTACTTTAAATATATTTATGTTAGCTTTTAAACATCGAAATTCTGAACAAGAAAATGCATCGTTGTTTTCAGAAGTAATATTTAATAAAATGCGAAATATTAAAACATTAAAGATTTATTCATTATATTAATATAAATAAAATATTCAATTTGATGTTAAAATCATAAACTTATTATTACGGAATAAAGCAAATTATATTTTCTTATCATTTTTCCGTGGTTTTATTAATCGCTATGCCATGCCCTTTATTGTCTTTACTGATTCAATTCAGCTCATTTATCAATAAAGTTCATTACCTTCTTCACGAGTTTGACACTTTCTTCGTTTCGCAGAGCTGAAGGTAAACAACTTCCAAAGCCTGCAAAACACTACCACCAACGAAGAAACTTCATTTCCCGAATCCTCGACGCATGTTAGCTTCTCGTGGTGTTAGAATCAACCAATACTTCAGCCATTCTCAAATCAGCCAGATAATCACAGAGCGGCATTTGTGCAACAGCGTTTCTTCAATGTATTTTGCTCAGCGTTGGAACGTCATTTATGTATCACGCTGGAGCTCATAAGTTTGTGGATGGCAGACACCTCTGAGACGGTAGATCGGCTCAGTTGGCATTTTCATACACCGACAAGAAAATATACGAGTCTTGAAATGCCCGTTTTACGCATGTTCGTAATAAAAATGATCCCGCACCGGTAGTGCACGTGTACCCTGCGGTGTTTCTAACTTATTTTCCGTGTGAATATACAAGCCGTGCATACATTTGTAGTCCGTTCAACCAGACTAAGTGAGATCATCGAAAGACACAAAGTTCGCGATCAAGGGTTGTATATTCCTAGAAAAGAAAACTATATGAGACTGAAGTATCTGAGAATAAACAGTTTGTTGCTGAAGCTAGTTAGCTTGGCTTTCTATTTTATTTTTAGTTTTTTGCACTCCACTTTTCCAACTTGTTATTCGAAGGCAACTGAACTTCTTTTTCTGGATACACTTAATTCGTCAGTTGGTAAATATTAAGTTACTAATAAATTTTGCGAGAAAACATTACAAGAAATTTTCTTTTTTAGTAATGGTTTTTATAAAACTTGTTTATTACATTATACAATTTTTCTTCTGAATACAGCGCAATATTTGTAAAATTATCTTGGATAAGAAACATAATTGTAAATGTATTTTCGAATGCACACGAACTAAAACTTACAATTATAAATGTTTTTGTGGAATATTTTACTGAGATTCATTCCTCTTGCAATGAAATTATTTCAGCTGTGCCAAAATGTCAACTTTGTTAAATTTTGTTCATCTATTAAATAAATACAAACTTAGTTTAAAGAGTTTAATTTGCTCAATTTATTCGAAATTTGAGTAATAAACACTTATTACCAAGTTGTCACAGTAGAGTAATAATTTATCATCAAACAATGTTTAGCTTGTCTGTTGCAGAATTTAGCGACTAAGTTGATTGATCAAAGTATGATATATTATGCACAGAATTTAAAGGGTGTATTTCATAATAACAAATCAAGCATACGATTCAGAGTTCGAACTTGAACAAATTATAATCATAATTAAAATGTTAATATACGTCTTTATTTTGTTGCAACGCTATATATATTGGATAATTCAAATGATTTATTTTCAAAAAACAGATCATAATGCAACAATTCGTATAATTTAAAAGAATTAATTTTGGATTAGCTTATTGTTTGGATTAAACAGCATATAAAAGGTAATATTTATGTGACATCAAAAAATTGCATGATCATTATATTATACATTCAGATAATAAAATGTTGTTTTTTGATTACAAAAATCTGATGTACTAAAATAGCATTTTATAAATTGCATGAAAAACTTATAATTATAAATTGGCAGTATATAATTTGGAATATTTCTTTATCAAATAAACAGTGATAAAGTCAATAAATGTACGATTGAACTAGTTATCAAAAGCAAATGACAATAATGCAGCGACCGGAGTTTGCTTATAAAAAAACGCCTATGCTCAGGCATTTCAAATCGAATTACTCATTCATAAGTTTAGAGGTAACTGCTATCGACAACGTGTCACAGTGTAAAACAGTATGCCGTGACTAATCCAGCGTGCTGCGTTCTCTCGAATTAGCAGAGCACTTGGTCCAGATGACAGTATCACTTACCGCGTCGCTGTCTCGTAAAGTAAAACATGCCTAAGCGTTCCTGCCTAATATCTATGTTATTGCAGTATAAACATTGTTAACTGTAGTTAAACTATCATTCAATTTTCTTTTATCAGATAACCCGCAATCAAAAGAATATACCACGAGAATATCAATCTTCATTCTATCCAATAGAATAACTACAAATGAAGAAAAATAAAAGAAAATCAGTTTAATTAATTTCAAACTCTGCTCAAAACTACTGTTATAGTCAATTCAATAGCATTTAGTATTTGATATCAACATAGTAATTATTGTCCAAATGTTTGAATGATAATTCGACATGGATGTGAATAGTTTAATGGTTATAACAATGATATCTACATGATTGTATAATTGAATGAATCGTTAGTAACTGTTGTATCTCAACAGATGACCATTCATCTCTAACCGTCATGTGAACTTCAAAATACATGCAATTAGTAAAATCTAAAATTATATCAGAAAATGTAGTTTGTTCTGAAAACTGAGTCGACTAATTGTTACAGATCCGATTGCAGTTGTTTGCCAGGTGTTATTATTTGTAAGATAAATAATTGCAATGACAGTCGGGCGAGTTTCATGCGTCCCGGAGGGTTTATCCTAGTGAAGCTTGTAATCCTATAAGCGCTCTCCCGCGCGTACGTCAACCTTTAGTACTGTCCTAAGCAAGCTTTCGCTGCGCTATTTCGAGTTGGCACAGGTGCCGACGCGCCCATTCAAACCCCCAAAGTGATTCTACAACCCGTTCAAGTGAAATCTTCTTACTTTCTTTACATGCAATTGATTGTTGGCTCTCCATAGAAGTGAAGAATAAATTCTATCGACGGAATAATTTTTGTCGATGGTCTCCTCAATTATAGATTTTTGAATTCAGATGTATTTAAACTCGAGTTCAGTTGCTATCACGCAAGGTTACATCCAAGCTGAAAAATTACTTGTAACATAATTTGTCAGTAATGTAAAAAGTTATAAAAGATAATATATTATGAATATATGTATGAATATGACAAATCTGAAATAGAACTGTTAAAAGTTTATGCATTTTTGAAAACCTTATTCGCTGTTTTCCTATGTATTATATATACATGGGTATCGTATACTGATGAAGTGTGAATCATTTAGACAAAAATTCAATCTGCTCGAATCAAATAAATTTTTATCAAGCTAGGTTACAAAATAAAGCTCCTTCCGTAATGTGGACGTACGATTCTAACTGTATTAATACAGCATGAAATTGGCTGGCATCGAGTTTACCCGATGAACATGATCGTAACGAAATTTTATTACATGACCCAATTGTTCGTCGTTTGCGAAATTTAGTAGAAATTAATGCAAAATCAGATATGACATTTCGCTATTATTGTTATAATTGTATCAAAATATCCAATATGATTAAACGTACAAATGCTTCAACGGAAATGTCTCTATAATGGTTAATTATGAAATTTTAATGGAACTAATATGTTTCAAGGTAATATTAAAAAGTATTCGATTGTTTACGTATATACTCGATGCATCATTAATTGCTTTAGTATTTATTTTCCAGTTTTGATGAATCATTGCAAAACTGAAAAACTGGATGGACAAAAATTTACCGCAAAGTAATCAAGTGATCAAATATCATTAACAATTTTTCAATCATTTTGAAAATCACCTTATTCCAATAAAGATTATACAGGTCAATTAGAACTAAATCGAATAGTTGGTGGTTTCGTGTCCAAAACGAAATTAATCGGAACTTGGAAAAAAGTTTAGTAACAACAAATTTTCAATGTTGATAAGGATGTTTGTATAAATGAATTTACGAAAGTTAAGCGAAAATTGCAGAGTTCAAAAGTGTGCTTTGAAGCCGGTAAGTGAAGAGGCGGAAAGCAGTTCGCTGGCCAGCGTTATCTCTGAAAACAGATATACCTTGGAGACTACGGAATCTTTGGTTTTCGCGCCTCATGTTCCAGAACAAATGTTTGCACCAGTTGACCTTGTTGGCGCCAAATACTGGAGTCTCTTCCTGTTCATGCACAGTGCGCATTTGTATTTGAACTGTTTTTACTACTAGTTGACAGATTAGAAATGTCATTACCCTGTGCACTAGTGGCATCTCCGTTCGCGAGTTTGACCACATTGGCTAACAAACCGTTAATTTCCTGTAGCGCATCGCAAAATTCTGCGACGGGTACTTAGAGAGGACAAAGTTTTGAGATCGAACAGCTTCCTAAATGTTCTAAATCGACTAAAATTATAGCACCAAATTCAAATTATAGATAACTAGAATTGGTATTTCAACTGTTTCGTTTTGAACTTGGATTTCTCTTGTTTAAGAAGATTTAACTTTTGTAATGTATCGAGGAGCGGATTTCCTAGCATACATCTGTCTGTACTTGAGTTAAGTTTCAATAGATTTTAGATTGAATAATATTGCGTAATATAATGAAGTTTACTTAAGCATATGTAAATACAAAAATAAATTTATCTCTTTCTAAATATCTAAAATTATAGTACATCTTTTATTTTGTTAACTCATGTACACTTTTTCGTATTCATTTGAGTAGTTGGAAATTTAAGTTGAATTGATTTTTGTATTTCACTATAACAATCTGCATAATACTCAGTGTTTCCAAGTCTATTAGTAAATTCTATGTGACTGGGTGCAAAGTGTTTGCGCTGAATCAGTCGTTTCGAAGCCGTTTGATTGCCAAAGTAAGATAACACTCTCAATACGTTTGCGCCGCTGATCATGTGATAGGAGTAACAATGTATTTACCGCAGCGGCAGCAAATGAAGATAAGAGTCGAAATGCTTTCATTCTCTAATTAACTGGTTATCAAGCATAAATGCTTAACCCTTTGGGTGTCGCAAAGTAATCACGGGAAATAATAGTTATGAATAGTATTTTTTTAAGCACTCGTTACATGAATGAATGTTATTATCTTATTACGAAATAAAGATAACAATTTGCTTGACGAATATTCATTCTTTAATTAAAATCAAATTTAAAACTGTCCTCGACATTTAAGGTAAATATATTATTCGACTATAGCATTTAGTTTGAAATTTCATGCTTTCACCACAACTAAAAAATGTTTCTATGACTTATAACATCAATTCAAAATACATCATAATAACTCGCTATATTCAATTTTACAGATTGCACTTTACACTTAAACATATACATTGATTAGCTGTACAAAGCAAATGCTATTATCTATTTACATCTCAACATGATGTGTATGATTTAGTTGGTTGAGTAATTTCCGGTCTCTCATCCTGTAGTAAATTAATATTATTAAGCTTATTATTAAGAATTTTCGTATTAATCGTATGGTCTGCCAACTGATTATTCTGTTAAGTCATTAACAAAATCTTATTGGTTCTAAACAGCTGTCCAGCATAACGATTAATTAGTCTAAGACTTCTCAATGCAAAGGAGAAATAATTTGGCGTAAAAAATGCAACCGAGTTACAAGTAATAAAAGCCACCTCCCTCATAGTGGTGGCCTTTGTCACTGCAATCGCAGTGAGATACATGCGGGCAGGCTGAAAATAAAACAAAAACTGATTCCATCGTGGAAACCTGTGGGGTATACTCTCTATGACGCTCTCAAAGCACTTATATTTCGCACTTTTAGACAGATTTCATACAAATCTTCGTTCATTTTCTATATGTTCCGTTTATACCGTATGAATAATTGAATCCCATCTATAATTATGCGATTTAAATATTTTATCGGATTTGCATCCCGTGGAAAACTTGCGCGTACTGAAACTGTATAATCTACGAGAGTTAATATCTCTCTTCATGTTTCGGTTATCTGCAGTGGAGTTGCTGCGTCGTTTTGTCTGGCGTTTCCTCTGTTTTCAAAGTGCGTTTTGCGGTCGGCTGGCACATCACTCAGCATTCGCTTAATTCTACAGATGCAGGTACGTTTAGGAGAACTTTGGTCTATTAATCATAACCACCCTTTGCTTAATTAAAAGCCTAGAAATCATATTTCGACGCATCGCACAATCGGTCTGTTAATACCAGGGATAAACAGCATGTGTCCTATTTGATTTATTATGTATTTTGATTAAAAATAGCTAATCAACTTTTGTTCCCCTTTGAATTTTTTCGGTTAAATGCCGTTTGGTTTAATGAACAAGAATTGAAGGTTTAATCTTTTAGCAGTTTCATACCGTCGAAATTGTTCGAACGTAGAATAAAATGTTAATCTACAATTTTCAAATTTTATATATGACAATTCATTGGAGTATTATAAATAAATACATACTTTTTACTAAAGTTCCCAATTTTGTGTTACGTTTAAATGATATAATTCTTATGTACAACATTTATTTTTGTGAATATCAAAATTACAGATTACAACCATATGTATTTTATATATTGACTTATCTTATTAGTTCTTGATTAATCAGGTTTGCAAATTCAATTATATCGCAATCAAATCAACGTATACGAGTGTAGCCAATACGAATTCATAATTTGTTTACAAATGAACAGGCTCTCTGAGATTCACATGTTTAGTTACGTTAAGCGTGAAATAATCACTTAGCAAACATAGAGTACTCTATATGAGGGAAATTAACGTAGGATCGATTGAAAAATATGAATTTCATTCCCAAGCGTAAGATCGCACTTAAAATTCACAACATGTATTCGAAAAGAAGTTTTTGTTCGACCAAAAGTTGAAAGAAATAATAAACTACAGCAGACAATGTTTCACATTTATCCACTGTGTTCGAATTTGAAACAAAAACTAGCTTCCAACAAAAGTGTTCATATTAATAATTTGTTCTCAATTTTTTTACTGAATTTCGCTTATGAATGGTTTCGCGCTCAAGTACATTCCAAATACATGGAATATTTTATTATTTATCAGAATCAAACACTGCTAATTTAGATTCAAATAGTAACTTGTTAAAAGTTCAAAATGAAAAATTAAAAACTTAGTTGTTGAATTCATATTCCCATAAATTGGATTGTTAATATCAATTAGGTTGAAATATTATTATATTTAATATTTAAAACGAGCGATCAGCTTGTTCACTCATGTGAACATTTTCGGCGCGAAATGGACACGCGTTCGTGCGAGCTCCCACCGCAGGTGGGTTTACGCTCGTATGCACATGTAATCCCATGGGGTTTATAGGCCATCTCTCGACTACACACAGATCCACGTAAATTCATATCCGGCTTCTGTGCTCGGGTTAACAATAAATGGACAAGCGTACCGTTAATTAAAATTCCTCGATACTAAAACGCGCATCAATCGGTCAGTTCACTGGAAAAAGTCTTTCGTACTTAAACTTCCGCTTGTTCTTCATGCTTCTGCACGTCAATCGACGCAATCGTCAATACTTTGTGCGTTTACACACATTTGAAACACTGAAACACATTTACAAATGCATTTCAGCGACACGAAATTACTATTTTTTATTGCCAACATCAAGGGACGCTTGTTATTTTCCAACCGATGCTTTGTCTTCAAACTTCACTCCTTTCAAATTTCACTTTCAAGCAACCACGCGTTGATCACATTTTTTCTTGTCAAATAACACTTTTAGTACTGAAATAAAAGAATCATTGTAGACTGGATTTTGTAATGCGAAAGTTTTAATAGTATCTGTAGTTGGAGAATTAAAATTGTAATTTTGAATAATCATTAACATTTCAAAAAATTTGGCGAAAACAATTGAGTGTAAAATTATTATAATTAAAACGAAATTGTTTCGGTAATGAATTTGTGTTACGTTCGGTGAGCCTTTTCCGAGCAGAAGACACGAACCGTTTTGAAATGAACGTTATACATTTGCATGAACACAGGTAATGAAAGCAGCAGGCTTTTATTCCGTTTTACTGTTCAGAGGAAAAATCACTTTTCGTTGGTTGCATGCACAATGCTGTTTGATCAAGATACGTTATCACTATCAGATCTGAGACAGAAAAAGGTCGAGTGAACAAAACGTGATGACTGATTTTGACGAAGTCAAATTAAAACTAACTTTTCGAGTTAAAAATTAAATGTAACAAAATACGAAAGATGTAAAACTGTAAAAACATTATATGTTACAAAAATATCATTTTAAATATTTTGTCTAACGTGATGAAAGAATGATTTCAATTTATTGTAATGCTCATTAAACAAAAGAAAACAATTCTTTTAAGGACTGCAATTATAATGTTATGAAAAATAAACGAGGTAATATTTATTTAATTAACTTTTTAAGCTAAGGTAACTGATTTTGAAAGTACAATGTTGTTTTGAAAGAAGTACGAAGCATCAAAAGAGCGACGCTAAAAATTCTCTAGAAGATTCAACATTCTAGATTATTAATGATGTACGCAACTGCGCTATCATACAACATCGATGAAAGGTACAATTTCATGCTAATACGTAAAACGCCGACGACGAGAGTTTTGCAGTAACTGACAGCAATAACAATAAAACGCGGAGGAGTATTAAAAGCGGCTTGAATGCATCTATGTCGTTAGTTGAAACGCATATTTGTTTGAAAAATTGTACTTTCTTTCAGATCAGGTCGCTTTGAAGGTGTCGCACGGAAGTTTGACAAATGGTTTTTCGATGCCTCGCTATAATACGCTCACATGAATTATTCTTTCCATTCGCTTTTTTTCTGCGCCAAGAGCAATGAAAAGAATTTTTTCGAAGGGTTAAAAGTATTTAATTGCGAACGATGGAAATACTATTGAATACGGCATGTATAAAAAGCCTTGATGGTCGGTAAAAATGAATATTTCTTCATTTGTTCATAAGTTTTTATACGAAAACAAATAAAACAATTTGTTAGAATAGTTTAGATAAATATTTAAATTGAAATGTTATTTGCAACAAGATTTTTATGTTTTTATGAGAAGCAGAAGTGGATGAGTTTTTATCTCATTGAAGTTACGAGAAAACTGATTTTGATCATTTATTTTGTATAAAATGCAAATTCATTTTAGTTACATATACGCAGATTGATTGGAGGCATTCCGAAGCGCCCTTTTCACTCTCGCTTTCACAGATAATTCAATTCAAACGTGCCATTCGATGAACCGAAACGCTTCCAGGAAACGTAGCCCGTGAACCCATGAATGGCGTGACGCTTGACATGCGTAATTTTAAATTACACTTTACGTAAGAGCTAGAGGAGTTTGCAAACTTAATCTATAAGGTTAGAGCTAACTCTCAACTGTTCTCAAGTTACGGATATAATTTTAGAAATAAATCTATTTGAAATAACTACGAATAAAATTAATTAATTTTTTGTACTCATCGATATACAGTTTTATCTTGAAAAAATGGAAAATAATTACTTTCGTTTGAAGTTATTAAACTGACATAAGTAAACATGGTTCTATCTACAAATTAAGTCATAAACCAATGAACAGCTTTAAATATTTACAGTGACTATTAAGAAAACTTTTTATAACATTGATTACTTTTTGATATTCTGTTTTATTCAACAATAACTACATTGTTGATATTGCAAATTGACCTAGTTTTTCAAATTAATGTTAGTTAAATGTTAACAAGCTTATACCTTCTTTAAGGCTTTAAATTCTAGTAAGATTTAATGTGTTTTAAAATTAATAGCATGCATTATATTATCCTATTCTGGCAAATACTATTTCAGATTTTCTCATTTTAGAAATTAACAGACAATAAAAACAAATCTATGCTTTTATTGAAAACGTTTCTTATTGTTACTTTCTGAAGTATTTCGTGACCTACTGAATTTATTTTAATTGCAGGAAAATTTATTTCTTTATTTATTGTAAGCTACTCTCGTCACGTTAAGTACAATATTTGAACAAGTAATAAGTTTAATGTAAATAAAATTTTAGACTGATCCATTTTAAAGTCCATCTATTCTATCGGTATTTAAACAAATGTATTCTGGAATAAAAATGAGCAATAATAATTAATATATAATAGTTCCAAAATTGAATATGCTCTTATCCCAATGTCAGCAATGTTTAATTTTTATTCGAAAAAGCTCTCTACTGAGATTTATTCACAACATTTTTCGTAAATAATGTGCATCCAATTTATAAACAGAATAAGATATTAACATATGAAGAAATAATATTTTCAACTATCTATAATACCGTAAAAATATGGACCTGAAAATAAAAAGCCTTAAAAAGACTTAATTTGCGATGTTCCTTCCATAAGATATATCCTGACATTGTCTCTTTATTAAACTTCTCATTATTTCTAAATGTTATAGTCGAAAACATAAATACCAGAAAGCCGAAAAATTGAAATGGGTTACTAAAAAGATTTCTAAAAGTTTATTCTTTAGATATGATTTTCTCTTGCAATGAACTTAACAAGAACGTTTAATCTTTCTGTTTCAGGTACGCGTAATCTCACAGTGGTTTTGCACAATCCAATACCCCGGATTCGTCTTGGCGAGTTTGAACAGATTTCCGTACCTCGCATGAAGTGTGCAATATCCTCAGCTGTCAGAAACTGTCACAGCTGCGTGGCTCGGAATCATGTAGAGCACAGAAAATCGCGACTTTTCCGCTGAGGTGAAGAACTCTTGAAGCACAGTTATCTTTTGCGTTGCTCAACTTGTCCTCTCCTGGGAGACAAACATAGCGACGCTAGAAGCTTTAAGAAAGACGGGAAAACACGAAATAAAGAGAGCGAAAACGAGGCACAGACTAGTCGTGCAGCTTGCTATATATCGAAGTTCCGAATTGACGAGATCAGATCTTCGCTCCCGACTTGCCATGAATTCGAGAATCGTTGAACGTTCCGCTCGCGAACAGGCTCTCATGAACTAATTTATATTCTTCAAGAGAAACAATCACTTGGGGAGAACTTTAGTCGATTTATACAGTTTGATGTTTGTAATTTAAAGTGGAATATTTAACTGGTTTAACTTTTTGAATAATAGTATTTGTGTCTACTCAAGCTGGTGCAGTTTATTTTGCCTGAGATTATGGTTATTGATTCAAAACTAATTAGAAGATTACAAAGCCAATTAAAATTTAGTATATTCAGACCTTCAGAAAGCAATATATTATTTCTAAGTTTAGTGAATATAATGAAAACTCTTTATAAATATGTCGTAATAGAAATTTCATTACATCTTCATTTCTTGATATGTCAATTTTTATGATCCATATTTTTACCACCTATTGGTGAACTTTCCCCAAAAATAAGCTTGACATTTTACTTTATTTCTAACCATTAATGAAATTATTAATAACGTATTGTCTTATTTTCGTATCCATAATGATTGAATTAATAAATAATAAGTATTTTTTTAATTTCTCAATAAAATAATTAAAATTTATAATGATTATTTTTATAAATATGATAATTACTTTTAATGGCCAAATTTAGTATATTATA
>JABFQD010004338.1:0-11929 GCA_022817045.1 Psix sp. ZL-2020 | reverse complement strand
CAATTAATTTAAAATTATAATAAATTTCATTTTCCAAATAAATTTTAATGAGAAAATTTGAATCTAGCGGATCATAATTTATTACTTCAAAATGTACGTATATTTGCAATATATGATCTATATGTATTCCATATGTCAGAACGCCATATATGCAGAATATATGTTTTTTCCGAACAGTTCAATCACTATCAAATAAGAATTAAATGATTATGAAGTATTTCAAAAGTTAATTCAGGAGTGAAAAAAGGATTTTTAATAAAGGAAAACTATAAGTATATAAAATGTAACACAATTTTAACATTTCTTACATTTTATTCGTTGATTTTTTCACTACTATTCACAGCGTTCATTGAAATTCCGTGAATTCATACAATGTTTAAAGTGAATTCCCACATGTTATCAGATAAAGTAACATCTGATGGTGTTTGATACGACGTACTTAGTGGACCTTACTTTAGTTGGATTAATCTATCTTATGATGCATAAGTTGTCCATGAAGTTAGTAAAATGTTAGTTGCCCAATTAGACTTAATTCTCCTGCGGTATTTAAAACTTTTGGTTTAATTAAGTGACACATTTAATAAATAGTAATAAAACTAAAAATATTATTTAACATTATTAATATTGTTGTTAATAAAACGAAACTTTAAAAGTTATTCAGAAAATATTCATTTTACCTGTAAATATAATAAAAATAATATAAAACAATAAACAAGTTCTACTGACGCTGTATTGTAATTTTTCAGTTAGGAAGTTATTTTTTCTTTTAATACAAAATAAATAATTATTAACGCATATTATTAATAGTATTAGATATCGTTGATGAAATATAACTATTTTATAATTACTCAATTTACGTTTTTAAAAAAATTACCTAATTCAATCTTTGAAATTGACATAGCGCTATTCCAATTTCGAAGATTTTCAATTTAACCGTAATCTATAAAATAATATTTATAAATCCCATTTGTAGGAATTCGATTCGTGTTTGACATTTATATCGAGTTCTTAATAATTTATTTCAAATATTAAAATAAAATTGAAACCTTCAACCATACAAATGTAATTTTTGTGCAGTTAGCCTTTACTGATAAATGTCAACGTGACACCAATTTTATGTTGAGTCCTATCAACACGTGTTTAACGTTAACCTCCTACATAACTTTGTCCAAGTTTGTCTGAGACTCACGTAGGCGTGTCTGCTGGGACGTGTAAGAGAAGTACGGCCAACTACTCGAGTATCGCATTACGGCGTCAGGAGATAACATTACACTAACTACTTTAGCTATTGATATTAGTTGTTGATATCGTCCACTTTGTCGTTGAAATTATTTTACATTGGCAGCGAAGAAAAATCAATCTTTGATAGCTAATGATTAGTGAAGAATGATAGATGGAGTCGTTTTAACTGAAACGACCGGCCAGAGTAAGCGATAAGCAATCGGCGATAAATGGCTCAGAAAAAAATCAATAGCTTCACAGTATTTTGGCGTCGAAAAACGGTATCACCGTAAAAGATGTAATGATAAATCATGATCATTGGCTACGCGTGGGAATTTTATCCATCTAACGCTGTCCGTAAAGTACAATCCTGCGGAACTTGAACTCACTAAAGCTCACAGGATTCCTCTGGTGAATTCAGCTTTTAACCATTGCCAGCTTTGCAGGACCATTTCAATGAACTCCCGTAGCTTAATCTTCGTTTTAGAGGACTTTTATCGAATTTGCACGTTCCGTCTGAAATGCTAAGAAATATGCTGGACTTGACTTTATCATTTCAATAAACTAAAAATTATCCTTTGTCCTTTGTTTAATTATGTCGCAAAGTTAATACGTTGACGGAATTATTTCAGCGGTAAATTTCGAAGGTTCCTAGATGAGATTCGCTGGTTCAAAATGATCGTACTAACTTGAATAGGTACGATTTCGTACACAATGTTGAATGCACATTTTATATCAAATGTTGTCTCTTTAATTTATTCTTTTACACGATTTTAAATAATTTTTTCAGCGGAACTTATAATTAAACAGTTTTATTAACTTTTCAGGATATCTAATATTATTTCCTCGAAGAATTAATACAAGATTTAAGATTTCTTCCTTAATTAACGTATGATAATTGATGTTAGAAATATAAGTTCCTATGTAATAAAATTGTCTTATTTTATGCATCATAATATTTATGTCAAAAATACGAACCAAAGGTTCTTGAATGTCATATTTGTCGATATAAATGTTTGAAAGACATTATTTACTTATTATTGAGAAAAAACATCGATAACTCTACATTTTAATATGAAACTATGTCTATTATTTTGAAACTTTGAATCAATAATGTTATATGCAACAATAATGTTATATATTGTAATTTTATATTAATTTATTATTATTTGTAAACGATAAATATTAATAATTGCTTTAGGGCAAGTAAATTATTAATCTACACTTATTATTAATAGTTAAATTTGCAAAAAAAATGTACTTATTTTAATAAATAATTTATTAATAATAATAATAATAATAACAATAATAACCATAAGAATAAAATTTAATATAGTTTAATTACACTCGAATGAAATTACATTAATAAATATTCACGATCAAACAACTAATATTTTTGCTGAGTTTATGTTTAAAATTCACGCTATAGTAAATTGTACGCCGCAGAAAATCGAATTTCAATGCTGAATTTACATCGTTTATCCGTCATAATTTCAGGACCTGGTCATATTTTCGTCGATGAAATTCTGCGTTGACGTCGTGACGACTCGTTAGAAAAGTGTTTCCTTCAATCGACTTCGATTATCGTATATATACGTTACCAAACCAAGATGATATACATGAGCTACATTCGAAAACGACGTACGTGACAGAGGAATCGAATTGACGATGTGACGATGCTAGATAGAATTTGTTATGTTAGCTTATAAAACGAAAATCTCGATGCTTCCGGTTGCACTCCTGTAGACAAGACTCCCCGGAGTCTCGTAAAAAGTTCTTGCTGCAGACCGCAGCTGTCGAAACCTGGATCTCTTATTATGTGGATATGATATGCAAAAACCTTCTGCAAAATAAGAATAAGTTATTTGAGCCATTACTTATTTTTTAATAGCAGCATGGAAAAAGTTTTTTTCGGTGAATACAATACCTATCTATGTCGCTGTGTAAGATATTCAAATACTCTCTGTTGTCATTAAAAAATGTTTTATCGTAAAACATGTTTTTTTGACACCTTCAAAACTTATTGCATGCCTCATTCAACTTTTATAGATAATTTCTATAAAAAACATTTTTTAAATAAATTATTGAAAATCATAGCTCCGATTTAAATTTTAATAAATATGTTTATGCATATACTATTTTGAATAAATTCAAAATTAATATATACAGTTAAAAGAACAGCAATGAAAATAATCATGATGAAATTTTGGTGACCTAAAATGTACATATATTATCTGATAATACTCATTGTCTGTGATGATGTCCAATATGAACTGCCGATAGATGTTTCTACCGCGTGGTGATATCACGTGTAAATGCAACAGGAGTCAGGTGTCTAGAAACACAGCAAACCAACGTTAACGAGTTACATTTACACAGATTCCTATTTCCACCTTAGACATAAAATCTTAAATAAAAAATTTTTGCATTTTGCAAAGCCTAATACTTGGGGCAACTAAATATATTATACCAATTGACCTTTGTCGATTGACGTGTAAATAAATAACGTGTACTATGTACAATAATTGCAGGAAATTATCGGAAAATATGATTTAAGTGGCAATATTTTCTGCTGTCATCATGATCGACATAAATACAAATTCAACGATGAATTACAATTAAAAATACATACAGTAACAAATGTTTATTATTGTCTCTGATATTCAATTTTTATACCTATACACAACATCAATTTCAATCGTATTTTAATTTTGTTGCATATTATTTCTTGATGTTTTCAAAATTTCTCCTATATCTCTTTTAGCAGCATTTATAAATAATATTTAGATGTGAAAAATTCTTATTTAATAAATGTTGATAATTTTCGGTTTTCATTTAGTTCTAAATACTCATTTTGATGCGCATAACATTATTTTCTGACAAACAAAATAACAAAAGTGATTATTATGAAAACACTTTACATATACGCTGCCTTGAAATCCTGATTATAAAACGCTTAGCGATTCATATTCAGTTATTAATAACTTCAATTTAGACTGAGTGAACTGAGATGAGACATTATATTTTCATATTTTTTCTGCATTAGTGTTACAAAAAATACAATGCAATCAGTTTAATTTACTTTTCTTGCGAATGAGATTATATCCTCTTCATAAATATGTTATTTGCTTGATGTATTAATAATTATCAATATATCGTATGTTATTTATGAAGCGCTATTTTAACAAACGATAATTCAATTAAATCTTAATTAATGAATTTAATTAGCGTCTTTTACAATCAAGTCGATTTTTTTTAGTTTTTGTGTGTATTTTTTACAGAATATTAACGAATAAATTACTTTATTATTGTATGTATTAAATTAAAAATATATAGGAAAATGAATAATTAACAAGTTATTGTAAAACGGTTGTTTCCATCAAATTGTAATATTCATCTAAAGAAATCTAATTATAATCCTAGATGTAATTATATGTATAGAAAAATCAATATAAATATATTATAAATCAATTTTAAACGGTATAGTATTTTAATAATAAACGATATGTATATTAAATCCTTGAATGAGTTTATAAAACTTGTTCAAATTTGATAAATCTCAATGGAGATTTTTCTGTACTATTTTTATTCGAAAAAAAAATTCTAAAATATTTTTTTACAAACCATTTCAAAAACATATTTTATGTTTCTAAAAAACGAAACATAACTTGTAACCTTGCTAGCTATCAAAATGTTTTGGGTTTTTGGAAACGTAAAATACCATATGCAATTTTGAAAAAATGTTAGCAGTTCTGTATTATGTATAAATCATATTTATATATTGACAGCTGTCAACATATAAATATGATTTTTCATTGTTATGTAATACGCTATTATTATTCCTTAAGATGAAAGATAAAATTTTCAGCTTATGTTTTATTCAGTCTGGTTCTTCTCAGTCTGACCTCAGACTCTTGTTCTTGTTATTACATTTTTAGTTTCATTTAATCAAGATTGGAAATCAATATTATAACATAATAAATAGCGACAGTGTGTGACAATTACAAGTGACAATTACATTTATTGCGAATTCTTTCTATAGAATTCTGAAATCTTTTTGTCAATGATAAAATGTGAAAAAGCAATGTTACATTTACAAATAAAAAACAGTTGAATAAAGTTGGCTGGCTTTTGACATTATTTTTGTAAGAGAAAATTAACAAATGAAAATCCCATAGCGTATAATGTTAAACACGAGATTCACGCAACGAACGACTTTCTAGCCGATGGCGACAACTACGATAAATGGACTTTGTAATTCTGTTTGAAAGTTGTTTGAAGCTTCAGTAATATTTTATAAGTTTCCGTTAATTATCTTTATTCTCGCACGTGTAATAGCACAGAAATAGTACCTCCGTGAATACATTCTGTTTCTGACGAACTTCATCGGTTGTGTGAGAACAGAATATTTTATAACTGAATGATTTTGCGGCCGAATCACTTTGTGTTTTGGAATTCATTTTGAATTTATAATTGGAATAGATATGAATTTTCATGAATCTTTGTGGAAGTGCATAGGTAAAAAGATGGATTTTTCTCATTCATTTTTCAAATAATGTAGCCACCAACAGCATGTGTACGTGAGTCTACTGTTTTTCGTCATAACTCTCAAGTAAAATATGACCATTTCAATTTTTCGAGCAACTGAACGTTAAAATAGCAAACTTAACTTGTCGAAATTGAACAAAATTCGAAAATACCTAATATATTTATTTTTTACGCAAGACTCAGCACTTTCGGGTTCCCGAAAGTTAAGATTATTTCAAATGGGTTACTTCATTTGAATAAATGTTTCGTCTGACTGTTTTCGCCGCATAAAATAACATCCCAGAATAATATTTTTTGTCACAGATTAAACTTTATGACCGACCGAATAGTACGGTCGCAAACCTGATGAAAAATTGAGTTAAAATTTTGTAGTTTTTCCTACTATGTTATTCATAGTGAGGAAAGTGGTATAAAATACTGCACATTAACAATTTATCAACGTATAGATAACGTGATTATCAAGAATGTAATTTTTTCCGTCATCCTAGATAGTGTTTTTGAGTCCTATTTCGTTCTGCACTGTCATCTCTGCACTGTGTGTCTTCTTGTTGAGCCATTCTCTCGTTACTCCACTTGTGGTGCACGTCGGTGAACTCTTGGCTCCCGAAGTGTCCCGCGAGAATTGAGCAGAATATTAAACAAGCTTCGTGTCGTCGTTGCCAGTCTTCTACGAACAAGCCATCGGGCATGCTGTAAATTTCACTTTACGGAACTAAAGGGAACAACTTAAAGGCGTCCTTTGAGGGCTTGCAATATAACGACTACCATGCATGCTAAACCACAAATGAAAACAATTATCTTGCCGGATATAAGTTTTCAGTTAGATAGTCTAGATATTGATGAATAATATTCCCATCATGGCACTACCTTTAATCCTCTAGGCCGTACTGCACCTTATATCGTGCACTATGTTGAGCGGATTCCAATTATTAATACAAAGTTACAAACGTGACAAATGTAGATCAATGTTATAACTAAGAACTAAACATAAATCTTCAGATTTAAAAAAATATTATCTAATAAATTTCAAAAGTATAAACTAATAACCAGAAAATATTGGTGTTGATATTAAATAAGTTGATTCATTTATTCTCTGATAATATGAGATGTTCCGATGGATTATTTTACGTGAGAAAAATGGCATAAATGTAATTCGGGTAAGCATACATTTAAGAATGATACAATTATTTATAGACTTATATATGGGAAATTATTTTTTTCTTAGTTGAAATATCAGAAAGAGTATATTTAAAAGATTTAGTATAAAATATACTTCTGATAATATACTTCATTTTCTTAAATTGTTATATCGAATAATAGATCTAATAATGTAGCTATTCCTTATTTCGTATAAAAATCTACAGTAATGATGAAATTGAATTTGAGACTCTTGGGGACTTTCTCAGCTTGATGACAGATGAACAGGTTTTTGCTGTGAAATAAGTTCTACTTCGTTCTTATATACTCACTTCTCCAGGAAGATGCAAAGAACTTAAATAACTCGTTCGACAAACTTGTGAACCTTTAATAAGATAACTAGAAGATATTCGACCTCGAATTCCAACTAATCCAGCTTATCTGCTACACCCTAGCGTCAGTCCAACCACTTGTCAAAGCTTGATTAATTTCTCTTTTATAGAGTTTCATTTTCAATTTGAATAGCGACAAAGTTGATTTCATTTTTGTTTGATAAGGATGTCGATGAGAATTTAAAACTAATTATATTTATTTGTATAAACGTATCATGAAATTAACACCAATACCATGAGTGAAAAATAGTATCAAATGTAACTTTATTCGTTTTTCGTTATTTCTTGAATCAATATTGAGATGAAAATAGTATATGTACATTCATACGTAGAAAAAATGTTGCGATCGAAATATATGTCCAATCTTTCATACGCCAGAATTCATTTTTATTTGTGGCTCTAGTATTATTTATATCTATTATATGTCATTTTTATTTTGCATTTAGAATTTGAAGTTTTACATACATCTTAATAATTTAAATTACTCGCAAAAGAAGATATTGTGAGAAATATAAATAACATTGAAAACACTTTTTTTCACTGCATTCAAAATACATCTCAAGTGGCGTAATCACTAACTTATCTTAGAGCGAGCAGTCACGCTCCAGATCGAGTGGCTTTCATAAAAGGTGTAGCAATTGTAGGATCAGTAGAATCAATCAGTCTCGCTTCAATCATGTGGCCCCGCATTCCTGCAGTGTGGTTAGACAAGAGTAAACCGATACTCTGCCAAGTACTGTAGGAGTAGCAAACGGAAATTATCGACTACTATGTATTAGAGAACCCTTGACAACCTTTCTCTATCGAGCTGCAGAAAAACAACCGGAAAAATAAAAAAGTGACTCAGCAGTTCTCGATACAAAGAAGAATGTTCATCTTAAAAATATTATATACACACTTTTATTAATAATAAAGGTATAAATGTAAAATTGCAATATTTTTCACTTTATCTACAAATGAAATATTTATTTTATATGTCAGTGAAATTAATTACGATCTCTAATTGTCGTAATAAATTGTGGTAGCAAACAATTAATTACAATCACGAATAACCGCGGCATTTGCCATCGACAAGCCGAGAAATGTTACACAAGTTTTCACGAAGTTAATGAAAAGTTTGGCGGAACTCTTTGGCCCGATTGTAGCGTTATAGTGACCACTCGCGCAACCGTGAATACTCAGTCGGAAGTTCATGCACGACGTTTCTGGTTGCGAAGTTGAAAACTCGACAAGTAAGTGAAATAAAATCGATATGCCGCGTTCAATTTGAGACACTTCTTGTCTCCAGATAGTCCGCTTTCGCTCGTTCCTTTACATCTATTTTTTTTGCTTTAATCCAAAAAGTTGAGGCTCTTATTCTTTGGTATCCATTCGAATGTACCAAGATAGGGCAGGATTACGCAAAGGCCTTTTTATTTTCGCAAAGTAACGTGACACGAATAAGTAGCAATCTTTTCGAAAGTACCGTACCGTTTCTTCGTCTTTGTGTACAACGTCTAGTTGCAAATACTTGCGAATGCCTGATTCATATGAGTAGCAGTCGACTTTCTTTCTACAATACGATGCAATACTCTCGACAATAAGAGATCAACAATAAAACAGATCAACAAAATCTATGCTTTTCCACTAAAATAATATTTTTCAATTCTTATTCAACAATTTTATCTGTGCAAACTTCATTGATATCATTCATACTTTTGCGTTTCATTCTATTTACATTACAGTGTATACAAAACAACATTTATCTTTTGAACAACTTAATACAAAAATATTGTATTATTTTGAATATGAATATTAACAGCAAAAAATAGATGAATTGTAAAAGTGGAGTAATATATATTTCGAGCTGTATTTAGAAAAAAATATCCATATGTTTTGAAAAATATTTGGACTTTAATTCAAAATTTTTATCATTGTGATATCATAAATTTTGTTTTTCTTTATTTCAGTTAGATTTTTTAAAAATGAAATCCTGCGACGTCAAATCCGTACGGCGGCACGTAATTACAAGTCGTACGCTCTTCATTGCACTCCAACTATTCAAACAAAAAGGAGGTTATGATCGACGATTATTACGACTTCACGAGAATTTAAAGTTGCGGGAGATTAATAAACGGGAAAAACGGGTGGAATGGAAAAATTGACGTGATGAAAAATAGTCCCGCGCGCTACTCGAGATGGAGCATTTTCTTCCATGGCATAGGGTTCTTAGATGCGTGGTTTGCCCGGAAATCTTTGCTCCTCGAAAACGGTGCGCGTTAGCGGAACGATCGAAACGTTGTGCGAAGCATTGCATCTTCTACTCACCATTTATTATTTACGATGACACGATAAAACCGCATCAAAAAAGAGAGGCAAGGGCTTCTTTGAGAAAAAGTAGATTAAATTTAATACTTACGCGGTGAATCTACGAAAACGGTAAGTTAAATATTTTCCATGAGAAATGAAATTTTCGAATGGCGTTAAATCGATTTTTTACTTGAGCTGATCGTTTCTGTATAGAAACTGGCCAAAATGTCAAAGCTTGCGAACTTCTGCTGACAGATAACATATTACCTTTACGTTACATAATACCATTCTCTGCATTTTAGCAATTTCGTGCAAATTATAATACTTCGGTAGTCTGAAGCGAATGTGATATTTTTAATATCAAAAGTTTAAAAGTATTTCAATAAGGCTACTTTTTTGTTTAGAATGAATTTGTATTAATACTAGATCATAACACTTGATGCCGTGGAGTATCTTTTTAGATATTATTAGTACTTTAAATTGTGATAATTATGATCTACATAAATTATATAATAACTGTAAAACATCTACTGAAAAAATATGAAGTAAACAATATATCCCTAGTGAACATTATTTTAAATTGTAATTCATTTTTTCTTACATTTTAATTTCAAATTATTTTGAAATATTCGAAATTCGTATATCCATTCAGTTCGGAAAATTCGACCAGATTTGAATTATTTAGAAAAAAAATATTGCTAACAAGGCAATGATACAAAATAAATATTTAGTCATTGAAAACAAAATAAAACGCTCTTTTTCTGCATGGAAGTGAACAAAATAAACTTCCCAAATTCATTCTCATCATTTAGCGAAATATTATTACAGTTTAATCTTTTAATTAACAATTTTATGGTAAATTTAAAATATTTGGAAATACCATTTTCGTTTAAAAATTAAAATAATTGGAATAAACATACACTTTTAAATATTGTAAGGCATTTGTTTAAAACGCAGATCTTTTACAACATTATAATTTGTCAAGAGATGAAACAATAGTTGCAATTAATAAAACGAAACTTTACGTGACTTGTGTGCTGTGCAGATTGTAGGTCAAAGATTGGCTTGTAGTTGGTTTACAGATACAAAATAATGATTTGCACGCCAAACCACATGTATCACTCTTAATTTATATAACATGTAATATGACCTGTCGAAAGATTACACACAATGGACGTTCACAGAATGTTTCAAAAAGTGTTTAAAAGACTTGCACTTTTTATCACTTGTTTGACCATAGCCACTCGTGTTCTTGCAATAGTTCTTTGAAATCAAAAATTCCTTTGACTTCACACACCTTTCGGAACTGGTCTTACAAACAAGATTTATTTGGAAGTCTCTCTCACGCAGTAGCGGGTCGTCTCAAAATACTTATAATGCACCCAAGGGATAAACGGAGCGTTTGCTCCACGATGAGAGCACAAAAGAATAAAAAAGAAAAAACATAGAGACAGCGCAAGAAAACTAGTTGAATTACGGTTCACCTGGGCAAAATTTGCCAAGTTTTGTAACCCTTACAGAACCTTTTGAAGTATCTCCGTTGAATGTTTTTTTTAATCAATTTACTATAAGCTTGCAATTTTTGCTCGATTGAGTTGCAAAAGCTCTTTCGTTTAGTGTGATAATTTGATTTCAAGCCAATTAAATAAAGCCTTCGCATTAAGATACGCTGATATCGATTCAATTTTTTCCCATTTTTGACATACTCCATGTTTTGATTAAAGATCAATTCTTTTGTTACATTTCAATACTATTTTCGATTAAAAAACTAATTCCTGTTGGTCAACTTTACACACTCGAGAAAGAACCATTTAACTTTTTATTTAATTGAAAAAGTAATTTCAAAATCGCTATAAAAACCCAAGATTTTATGACAAATTTTGATTTATTGTAAATATGTGTTTTTAATCTTGAACTATGCAAATGGTGAATTTATAATTAAATCATCTGTTATTGATGAATTTGAAAAAATATTTTAATCTATAAAATTTAAAGAAACATCGTATGATTATTTTGTATACTTGAATATATCTAAACATTTGAGATTTTTAATCATAAATATATTACTATAATGAACAAATTCATCATCACGTAAAAATCTCCAGTTATTTGGACTATATTTAAGATTATGAATTTTCTTTTAAGTGAAGTATAATTTTGCGATCAATTCAATTATATATACAATAATGCACTTTTAGATAAAATATAACTATTTTCAAAATATAAAAAAAAAAATTTTATACTTCTTAACCTGAAAAATTTATATTACAAACATTTAATCTACATATCATATTTAACATCGAAGGCAACCAGAAACAATTACTAAGACAGCATAATATGCT
>JABFQD010004337.1:0-11929 GCA_022817045.1 Psix sp. ZL-2020 | reverse complement strand
CGACAAATCCAACAAAGTTTATCGAGCGTTAATTTATTTATTTTATATTTCTTTTAATATATTAGCATTGATTGATTTATTACTCTTAAGAACATACTTAATTAGCATTTAAAAATTTCATAATGGCTCTTGTATTAAAAAATGTTATTTCATAATTTAGTGAAACGTTAACGCAACTCAAATTAACGTTACTATATAGTGTTACTTTTTGAAGTTCAACACATCATTGCCATGAACATTTTTATTTTGATATTTTGAAATTTCATAATAAAATTTCATTATTTAGAAAAATTATTTATTTGAAAAGAATGTAAACATAAACATATTTAATTTAGTCCTTAATGTCAGTTTAAGTAACGTTACTTAAAGTGACATTAATAAAGTAACGTTAATTTTTAATTAAGTGACGTTTATATAAGTATTCATTAATTATAATTCTTTATTATCACAGTAATTTTTACATTTTTGTAAAAATTTTTATGAAGATTTAAGGATATAAAAATTTCTTATTAATAAATTAATTCAAATAACGTAATTAGTAACACGTTGCAATGTTAATACATTTCAGTAACACTATAATATTTTTATATCACAAATAAATTATAACAGCGTTCCTACATGGTTCAATATAACATTGTTGCACCCTTATTGAATGGTTTTGACCAGTGATGTTGCGATATTCAGATATCGAACCCACAAAGTTCCGTCAAATTTTGTCACTTCATCGAAACTGCCTTAAATAATCAAAAAAAGAATCGCCGGGTGAAATAAATCGAAAACGAGTACCCTGCTCGAAATCGGACAATACAAATGGAGAGCATAGAAATGCCAGAAACCGTACGAGCGACAAAGAAGAGATTTACGAAATCCTGTGGCATCGGTGCGAATTGAATAGAACCTCTCTCTCCGCAGCGTGCAGGGCATTCTTCCCTTTCGTCGCGGTTGTGTATAGGTAACACACTGAAAGAACGATACGATTCAACGCCAACTACGAATGGCTCCAGCATTGTCGGTTAGCTGTTAATTAGATATCTAGTCCCACCGCTCAAATTCACCTTATACGCAGCTCCAGCTCGCTATTGTCCCCGACTGTTTTACTCTTCGTAACACCAGCGCAACTGTCTGAATGGTCACATTTAACTACGTCGCGCATTTTCTCGAAAAATCGCTTCCAAAAGTATCTCGTTCTGATTACAACGCAAATTTTTATATCGCAAATTCACACCGTATAATTAAGACTGCAAATTGACCTTTGACTCGCAACTGAAACAGCAGCCTTTGTACTTGTCTTGAAGTTGGTTTTCAGTTAACGCTCTTGCGGGTTTTCGCGACGGGCATTCAAACGAACGTTACGAATATTTGGGGTCTGTTAAGAGAATAACGCGCTACCGAAGTCGGACATTAATTGGCACGAGATTATTGTCTTGGCAAGACTCTCTCATTATCGGCCACGCAACAGCACAGTTCGACGCGCACATTCAGCGAATTAGTGGGAGTCACCGTTACATAAACGCGACAAGGATTTCAATGTCGAACCCTCTGCTGAAGCTCGTCATACATGCGATTGCCATTTTCGTACTAAAATCGTGGTTCACTTTGCGTCGACTTCAAAGAGAGTGAGTCCAAGGAAGACCATGTATATAGATGCAAACGTACCTGAAAAAGAGATAAAATAAAAAATTAGTAAGAAAATAACTAGATAAACTAGTAAAATAAATTTAACTAAAAACATTACTAATAAAAAATTCAAATTTATTTTGCCCATCATGTTAGTCTTACATGGTTCAAAGTTAACCTAACCTAAAAATCAGTCGTCGTAACGTAACACTATAAGAATCGAGCTTTTTTGAAAAAAGACAAATTGAATGACAGTTGTATGTATCAAAAAGAGAAGTAAGAGGAAAAACCCTCGATTCTTTAAATGGTAAACCATCGGCTTTTTCTTCAAATGTTCATAGCTATGTTTTTGATTGATCCAGCTCAATTTCGTGCAGATTAAACTGAACTTTTTCCCTGTGTAATGTTTTATTAGATTAACTAATGTTTATTCTATACAAATCGGGTAATTAATTTGAATGGGCATGTTTGTCTAAGATTTATGAAAGGTCACAGAAATATAACTCGCTGCGATCCTCAGTTATGAAAAAAATACGAATGGAATCTCAGGCGACGGCGATCCCATAATCCACACCCTTCGACGGCAGTCCAAACAGTGAAATGAATTATATTATTTGCCACTCTCGGGATGGAATAATTAAAGTGCGTTTGGAACTCTTGGGCTACGTCCGCCCAGAGAAGAAGGGTGAAAAGATTGACAGTGAATTATTTAACTCTGACAATTAAGGGAGCTGCCTGATACACCGTCGCAGCAGGCATCTTTTCGCTAGCATTTGTAATAACGATGAAGAATAAGTAGGCTCGGGTCTAATATCAAACGGTCGAATATTTCATGCCAATTTCCTAAATCCCTCTTTCTCTCATCTTCCAGTCCAATACTTATTTATCATATTAAATATTTTATTTGCAAAACATGCTTGCGCCAAACAAAATATCCACTAAAATTAAACACTTAATGAAAATTATAATTATAATTATCGATTTGAATATACGCAACTTTGAAATCAAAGTTTCAATTCCATTAAAGTGCTTCTAATATGAGCTCTGAGAAGGGTTGGGTAATCTGTTGTCGTTGCCAAAACAACGTTTTAATTAAAACAAACACGCACATGTGGCGTGAATTTTTTCTGACGAAAAATTTGCTACGCAAATGTTGACTCCAAAGAAGGAAGTGTGCAGCGATCGTTCGGTAAACCATGCGACTTCCGGCGTACGACGAGACGCGAGCATGTCGTAATTAATGTGTGTCTGTAAGAAATATAAACTTTAAAGTTTGCACCAACTTAAGTTAATTAAATCGGTACAAGACTTACATTACCCGCATTGTAAACATCTGGTGATTGCAGTGATTCAACATTGAATAAACGTACGAAGAAACAAATACCGCGCGTCAAATTATGTAAATTATGATATTGTGAATGTGCAAATATTTCAAAGATGCTGTTTTGGATTTAGATTAGTTTATCGGAAAAGGATGAATGAGAAAAATCTGTGAGATCAGTGGCAAGATTGGTTGCTAATAAAAATGGTTGTATCGTCGCGCAAGAGCTATAATACAACGTTAATGACCGTCGATTACATTCTTGTAATTACTGCTATAAATTCTTGGTAGAAGCCTGTTGTTGAGACGAACGTTAGCACAATGCATTCTCACTCGACGTTGTTACGACTTTCCTATCAATCTTTATCCGGGGAAGGGGATCGTTTGAAGAGTCGTTACGTATTTAGACGAAAATTACGATCGGGTGCGTGTCTTCGGACAAAAATAAAATCAATAGGCCAAAGTCACGAAACTCTCTGGTGGACCTTACATTTTCCGATTTAAATTATTTTATCATGTATAAGATGTAATGGATGAGATAGTTTTAAAGAAAAGTATTTTTTTGATAAAGAAATGTTTTATTGATCATAATCAGAGTTTGACGAGTTTTAAAATGTTTATATTTGTAATTTACAGATGTTAATTGAGCTTAATATTTTCTTCGGAAATAAAAAGGGAAATATTTCTAAGATTACAGTTAGAAAAATAAAATTTGTTTCAACAGTGAAGATATTCATTTGTTCACATTAAAATATTATGTACATTTGTCATTGAAATTATCGCACAATTAAAATGTAGAGTTGAAAATATGCGGACCCATATATAGCATAACACTTTATAATATATTTGTTATATGTAGCGTTTAAATATATTGTAAAAAGCACAAAAAAAAAACAAATCGTTTGTCGTCGTTTAATACGATATCTCGGAGCTTAACAGTGATTCTTTGAAAAGTTGGACGAATATTATTCTGGACACAGGCGACTGCACGAGTTTTCTTCTTAGTAAGGGGACGGTGGCGGAGTTTCATACTTCTCTCGAGGGAAACAAAAGTGTCATCCTGAGATATCTGGATACACGTCAATCCTTTCGATCGGACAGTCGAGTCGATCGGCGCCTTTGTTTTCCTCGCTGCTCAGTCTTTCAAAGCCCTCGGCTGGATTTTTAGCGACTCCGTCTCGCCCCTCGCGTCCGTTTTCTCGCGCGTGGAATCAATTATGGAACTTTTCAAATTTGTCAGTAATATTGAAATTTCTTTTATAACCGAGAGTTCATAATTGAAGTCTATCGAAAAGCAACGAGCCGAAGGGATGTTGCCGAAGAGAAAAGAGGTTCGAAAGGGGTGGGTCGAAGGATTCTGGCGTGAGAACTTTTTGTTTTTCCCTCAGCTATTGTTTGCCACAGTCAGTTCGTTTCATCTGCTGCATCGCTCAGATCTTGCAGATTCGAATATTGCGTGTTGTCGTAAATTCGTTCTATTCAATTTCGCACATTTGCACGCTCTGATTGTCGCAATTTATAGTTTTTCTTTCACGTCATTTCCGTCTGACATAACTGTCATCCTTCCGTTACGATTTTGCACTTAACCAAGTGACACCTTTTCAATCAAAATTATCAAATATTTAAAACTTGATATTTGGTCCAGTTGATTACGTCAGCAGTTACATATAAGTTCGGACAGATATTCAAATACGAAACAAAGTCGGTGTCTATGAAGTAATGAATCATTGAGAATTGATTAATCCGGTCCATTATAATCAGATCGATAAATGTTGATAAATTCGTCGGCAGAGAAACGCATTAAACACTCGAGTCGGTTATCTTTCATCAATTTTCATTACGCACAGCGCCGCGTCAGCGTAGATGCTGATTAAGACCGTATCCACATGTTTTCTTGCTTCATCCGTATTCTCGCCTCGGTGCTGATTACCCAGTAATTAAGAAACGAGCCAGCTACGTTTGCGTTTCGTCGCTGTCGTAATTGATCGATCGCCCTTTAAAGCAGTGCGAGGCATAATCAGCGATGACGTAGCGCCACTCAAAAATCATCCGAAGATGTTAAACTGCTGTTCCGATAACGAGTGTAATTCGTAATGCCACGTTCATTACGCCGCGGCCGACTCCGAGACTCGACAACTTTCGGATTATTCGCGTTTGCCGAGTTTTCAACTCGTTTTCAAAAGTGGAACACGCTTGCGCGGCCTTTTACTGAAATTAATCCAATTTTTATTAATTCCACAACTTTTTCAACCCTTCTGGCATGTTAAATGTTTTTGTCGACGAGCACAAATTTATTCGCATCTCAAGAACACTTCAATTCGCGTTCCGGAGTTTTTTTATTATAATGAGTAAATTGTTTTATGCAATTATTTATATGTCAATAGAAGTAAATATATTTATATACTGATAAAAGCTTATTTGATTAAAACTGAGAATTGCTGATTTTCAATCAAGAGCTACTTTGTTGTACAACGTCGTTTGACGAATTTTTAAAAGTCTCTTGAAGATACGACTTTGTGAAAGAAAGTAGTAATTGATAGTAAAAACTTTGGAAAATCCCCCTATAATAATTTACGACCCATATAAAGAAGGAATTCATGGATGTACAAAATCATTCAACTCTGAAGGCTGCTACAGGGTGGATAATTTTATTTTATTTTATTTTCCTTGCGTATGTATTTTATAAAATCTTAAATTTGTCAACTCATCAATCGTAACATGAAAATGTTAGTTATGGTTAATTAAAGATACATTTTTTTCAGACATTTTTAGGGAATTCTGAAATTGCAGCATTCAGACAATCACATTAAGCTTTCAGTATTTTTTTATGACTTTCAAATAATATCAAAGCTTGCAAAGCAAATTATTTCATAGGTTATATTACACACTACATGCTTCATAAAAAAAAAATTTCTCTTGTTTGAAAATCGCTAGTTCTTAACTCCAAACAGTCGCTCCATTTTTTATATAGGTTATATTAAATCGACTTTTTAATGAAACAGCCACTACTTAATAATTATAAGTTCAGTTTTCCAGTAGAAATAAAACGTTACTCAAAGTTACTTCACCATAAATCGATTATTGTTTCTAAAAACTAGAACAAAATTGAAAAACAAGTAAGTGATTGTAACAAATATTTGTTCCAAAATTAATTTCACTTTAATTTAATACAGTGTTATTTTTTTTTCATAAAATTGCATGGAAAAATTATCGGATGAATGTAATCAAATTACGTGAAAGGATAATAAATATGCTACAAAAAATCAAAGTAGATATAAACTTTTCAATTGACATCAGATAAATTTTTTTGCTGATGCATCGTTATTAAAGTATATTCAATAACTGTAGAATTCATTTACAAATAAAAAAGAGTTTTATTGCGCATATTCTGTTGTTAAGTAAATATGAAAAGAGTATCTTTTTAAAATATTTCGTTCACTTATTAACATCAATTCAATTTATTTCAAACTTTAAAAAATTAATTTTACGTTGCATAACTGTTTCAATGTTTTGAAATTATATTTAATTTATAAATAATGACACATTTAACGTTTTCATAAATTAACAATTACAAAACTGTATGCATGAAATAAATCTATGGAATAATTAATTACTTGTTTAAAATTAATTATGGATACAACAGTTTTGTAAATAAATCGTATCAAAACTAAGAAATAAACCAAATTTTAGCTTCTATTTATGAATCGTAAATATGATTTAACAGAATGCAGAAATTGTTGCTGACTAAAATTTCTGAATGAAATAAATTCAAAATTGTATTGATGTAAACATATTGTAAGTTCATTTTTTTAAGTACTCCTACTTCTATAAAGGTTTCTTATTAATTTTAGAAATACGAAATGCAATTATTCTTCTAATTTTGTAAATAAATTGTTCATTAAATTAAAAAATTACAACACAGAAAAGAATTTTTAAATTTTTGTCGCAAAAGTTACTCTATGTAATATAAGCCTTACGATTTTATTGCGTAAACTACGATATACCTCACAGAAACTGCAATGCATATTTTAAAAATTACTATGTACCTTATTAATTTTGTTTTATAATCAACAGTTTTTCAGAATGTTTGTTTAATTCTCATCGTCTCTAGTTTTAAAATTAAAAAAATCCTTGCAAATTTTACATTTTGATCATAATTTTACACTGTATTTATTAAGATGATTTCTTTTTAAACGGAGTAAATACTTTCCCGAAAATGGTCTGATAAAAAGTTAGACATGTAAACAACCATTATGTTTCGTATATTAAAAAAATGGTTAAAGTTACGACTTGTAAAGAATATGTGACAATTGCAATCTCTGAAGTTGAAAGTTGTCCCTAAAGTTCAAAGGAATGCAAAATAAAAGGCTCTATTTTGTAACGCGTGCAAAGCTCTATCAATAGAACTTGGAACACTATCCGTTAAACTTACTCCCAAACTGTTATCATCGAGTCTCGGCGCTTTAAACCCATAAACGTTTCCAAAAGAAACACCATTTCAACTTGATATATTCAAAATGAATTTGTTCGGCTAAACAACGTTTCCATGAGACGCGAGAAGTTGTGTGATATTCATGCGCTCGTGAGCGAAACACAATGTTCGATAAAGGTTGAATAAATAGAAAAGGAAGGGTGGAAACGTATCCAAGAGTGGACGTACGCAGGCGAATAGTCACGTCCCCACTAGTATCCGTCCGTCACGTATGCATATCTTGGGACGGCCTGGTGAAATTACCCTTGCCTCTCTTCCCGTGGGAGTCCGGCCGAACGTACGTGGTCAACATGGGCCAAACTGTCGGCAAAGTTACGTAAAATAGTTAGCGACACTTCCACGGCTCCGTGGTACAATCCGACAGTTCCAACTCGTCCTTTCAGTCCACCACGAGAAAACAGTTCTGCCCGCGCGAGATATAACGCCCATCACTGATATATCACCGCGACAGCCAGCCAGGCCGTGTCCTCCTTCTGTACGTGACCGATATCCTCGCGATCCCTTCTCATAACCTCCAAATGTCACGCTAAATTCATAACAACGTATATCTTTTGAATAGCTTTGCTATTCGATAGCAGCCGTCCGACAATGGATTGATTAAATTTGAACATTGAATAAATATATATACGCATATAAACTTCTCTTTCTGACGAATCTGCCTTCCACTTCGATTTCTTCCGAGTCAGTATTTGTATTCCGGCCTGGGCGTTTTGTTTCATTTGAATGCTCGCATCAAAACAAATATGTCGAAAATAAAATCACGATGAAATGTATGGTAATTTATAAGGATTCTTTCTTGAGAAGTGTCTGATGCCAAGTTGTGGGTGGAATGCAAAGATATTCCCGGGTTAATATTTGGTGGTCCAGGCTAATTTGTTTATCGCGGGTTGAACACTTTTGAAATAAACTGCGCGTGAATGACTGGTAGCCGCACAGTTGATCGCACCGATCGACACAAAGTTCAGCAAGACGACCGCGTATTTCGCGCCTCGGAAACCACTCCCGACCCAATGTCGCACTGACACGCTTCGCCATCTAGTTTCCGCCTTCAGATGACACCGCTTCCGTCACATTACTTAGATCGCTAATCGCCATCAATCTCTCCGAGTATTCATTCGACTGGATTTGTTCGTATTTTGCGTGAGAAACGATCAGAATCTTCGGATTTATGTCTCCCACTGAGAACGAAAGTACGACTATGCAAATAATGAAATCAAAATAATAACTCAAACTTGACTGCAAGATCCAACCCGACGGTTGAAAAATGTTTAACTTCAAGCAACTGCGAGTTTTTGAATTGAAGCAGTTGAACAAACTGGCGGGCGAAAAATCGCTATTGCTAGTACTTTTGTTTAAACGATACTGTGTATTAGGTATGATATCGTTAGATCTTCAAACATTCCTTTTCGTCACGAAGAAGTTATGGTTGGGCTAACTCCTTTGCAAGTTTGCCAAGTTTCAGCTATTACGCGCGGTTAAAACTTTGTTCGAAACACTTTCATCTGCGCTCTTCCGCGACCCTGAAATAAGCTCAATCCAAAATATTTATAACCAAATGTTCGGCGATCAAACGTTGACAGTTTTGTGGGAGCCAACAAAAACTTGGATAAACCTCCAATAAGCGAGCTTCGCAAGAGCTCTGGAAATTGTATAGGTAAACATTTTCTGGCACAGTTCACTTCGGCAAGAATTTTCATCTCCATCTCTTGTTGGTAATTCGACATTCATTTCTAGTTTCGAAAGATGTTATTAGTTTCTTATTTAAAGATTAAACTATTCGGCAACTAAGTAGTCTGAATAATGCGTTTTAATGTGCTTGATCAAACTTACAGAGCGAACTAACATTGGGCCACATGGCATATCGGAATCGTATAA
Organism: Psix sp. ZL-2020; assembly: GCA_022817045.1. Taxonomy (NCBI): domain Eukaryota; kingdom Metazoa; phylum Arthropoda; class Insecta; order Hymenoptera; family Scelionidae; genus Psix; species Psix sp. ZL-2020. Next base: position 2,624 of record JABFQD010004337.1, on the reverse strand, counting down.
CTTTATTGTCACTTTCACCGGTTGGAGAACTCTTGCAAACTCACAAGCTCCAACGGTAAAGTTAGTTGAGCAAGTTAGAACATTGGTTACTATCTGCACATCACATGATATCGGTATCGATATTTACACATTGTTAATTACAAGGAATATTTAAAATAATACATCCAGACCAACTTTTTCAAATTACAACATACGATTTTATTGTTCTGTATTTTTACGATTTAAACATTTTTTTAGCGAAACTATTTTTGGGAGAAAATTACTTTAACTTTGAGGCAACATTTTTCACTGATTTGCATTACATGTTTAAGTTTGTTACTGTTAAAAAACACGATTTAAAACTTAATCAAACTGTAGTTTAAATTGTATGAGTTCCTCAAACAAGACAAAGCACTCAGCTTGGTCATCCATATAATCTGGTATCCGGAAAATAGTGTTGGGGAAAAAAGATGTAAGTGAACTGTGTACATAAGATATTTTGGAAATTAAATGTAACTTTTATTGTATACAAATCAATTTCGAATATATGTATCTTAAATATATATTGACCATATACAATTGAAATAAAAATGTAATGCTCATATATTTATCTTCTACAATTTCAAACATGTGGTCAAAATATGAACTACGAATGTTTTATTTTTTTAAAATGATCAAATAAAAAAGTTACATTTTTTCCATTTTATATTTATATTCAATGAAATTAATTTGTTAATCACAGTAATAATTTACTAAAACAAGATTGTTTGTAGTTCTAATTGTTGTAAGAACTAAATCTTTTCATACAAATTTAGCGAATCAATAATTACATAAGGTTGATTTGTAATTCTTAATTGTAAAAAAAATGAATCACTTGAGATCAATTGAGCAATGAATGGAATTAATAGAGAATAAGTCAACCGATTGCTGGTTTACTATAACAGAGCTATAAAAAAGACGATAACTGGTTGCAGTGATCATGAATTGATGAAACTAACGTTGGGGAGTAAAGAGTGAGTTTTTCCGAGTGAACTCACGCTGACTCGGCAGCAATGATATCTTTATCGCTGGAGTAAACAAACTTGGTATCTCGATTGGGTAGGGACGTATGTTACCCGATGATCGAAAGTAGTTTGTTCTTCACCAATGTTTTAAAAGGCTCATCATAGACAATAGATAAAACCCTGAAGCGAAAAGACCTGAAACACTTCATCATTAAAAAAAGATAGATCTAGCAAACAGTCTTGAAGAGATGAAGAATATTATTGAATGAGAGAAAGTCCTGATGAAAGGCTTGATTCACTCGCGCATGTGGAACGTAATAACTTTTTCTTGAATAGCAAAGTCCGACTAAGTAATGAAGATAATCAAGAAGTAACCCATGAGATTGATGTTGTATGATGTTCGCTCGAGGGAATTGTCGTAAAGTTATGCGTTGGACGGATGGACAGTCATTTCACCCTCTTCCTTTCATCAGTCGAAAGTTTCTTTTGCATAATTAGAATTTCCGTAAGGGTTATGTGAGAGCTTACCTCAACCAAAGCGACCGGAAGAATTATTTATGCCTCGTAATATACTACAACAGCGCGCCATTCAGACTTATCGACATTCAATAATCTCTAATTACTCCATCGCTAGGCCATAAAGCACGACTTCAATAAAGTCCGAAGTTTTGTTCAGAAAATATCGTTCCGAAGCCAGAGCAAGGAATTGAAATTCAAGAACCGTTAACGAAATGATAAACTTTTTCTTACGTCCGGAATGAGATATGCATTTGTTGTCCGAGCTTCTCACATTTTGGCTCGCGTAAAATAGTAGCCGTGAAAATAGCTCGAACGTTTCAAACCTCGTGGAATGCTGATAAATGTGCATTCTGATCTGTGAACATGCGAAAACAAGCCGTTTAAAACGTGGAAAAACAAATAAGGTAATAAAGAGGAGTGGCCGAAACATTAAATTGTCGTTAGAACACGTATCCAGGATAAAAACAAGAAAATCATTAATAGATCGAGTCGTCGGATTAAGATGCAGCTTTCAAAGTTACAGAAGCATTGTATTCGACATGCGGGTTTGTTTACCGGTTAATCACGGCAGCAATGTTGTTCGACTATTTAGGAAAACACACATTGACTCTCGTTTTTTCCTATTCAAGCGTTTTATACGAGTCCGCGTTCGCTATTGTTTGCATCAATGTGCTTTTAATGTCTGTTGGTTTGAAGTTAAAAAAGTGTGTCAAAATAAAATAGCGAATGTATTCCCTTTGATTTATTTTAGCGAGTTTAAATATCTAGGAATGTTCTAATTATTATGAAAGGTTTGATATTTGCATACACAGTTGCAGAACTCATTTTGGATTTCTGTTTCTTTCATGACATTAATTTATTTCATACATTCATAATTTAATTTCAAAACCTTGATGAAAATGAATTCAGTGTAATCTAGAAATCATGAAGCGAATTTCATACCAATTTGAGCTAGATTATTTATACGTAGATATTCATGTATTGATTGAGAAAGAATTAAAAATATAAAATTAAAAATTGACTATAATTGTACATTAGTAATATTTATCTAACATTTTTTGCTTGAAAAGAAAATGTACTATGTTAAATATTACAAACATGATATGTTATGATTTAAAAATT